>JASANF010013425.1:0-19265 GCA_030248245.1 Trissonchulus sp. WLG1_4
TGTGTATGTGTGTGTGTGTGTTCCGTAGGTTGTGGGCTGTGGCATCCGTCCATTGCGCAGTGCCCGTTTTTGTAGTTGGTCATTTGGTCGGCACAAAGTTTCTCTTTTCACAGCTCAATCTTGTGGGCTTCTTACATATTACTAGAATATTTTTGGGAGGAGGCTTGTTGTGATAATTGGAGAAATCGAACTGACAAATGAACTCACCATACACAAAAAAATCCATTTTTGCCTAAAAATGTAAGTTTTTTGCTAAATTTTTGTATTTTTTGGGTTTTGCTGATTTTTGCAAGATTTTACAGTCGTTTGAGTGGGCGGATGTTGAGTCTCAGACTCTCAAGGCACCTTTATTCTTGTAGCCAAAGAAGGGGATGGGAAGAGAATCTCAAATCTGGAGCACTCCCCCCCCCTCACAGACCCCCTCATGTACATTACATCTTTGCTCCAACCTTGCTTACTTGTTTATGCGACATCAATATATCCAGCGATTCGTTGGGGTGTGCTCCAGCTTTGGTGGGATCCCTCAATAACCCCTGGATTTTACATACTTTGTCCCAATTCTAGTTTGTCCCAATAAATAGCCTTAATTGCATACGTGGGCAGCTAGCGAATTGTGGGGGGGGGGTGAGCCACCGGGGGGGGGGGGGGGGGGGTGCGGAGCAACTTTTTCGGCTATTTTTGCTTCCCGTGAGCTACCTTCGAAACATTCTGGGGGGGGGGTGAAGCATGATGCCTTCTGGGGGGGGGGCTGGCATATTTTTAGGCAAAATTTTATGGGGGGGGGGGCGCACCATGTTCACGATAAAACACTATTTTTATAAGAAAAAATGGTTATTATACGCTAAATGTTACGTTTTCATACGTTATTATAGCTACGCTAATACTAAATTTAGCCAAAAAGGACTCAAAAACCCGACGAACACGACATTGCTACAGCTAAAAATTCGCTAAAACGTCCTTTCGGAAAAAATTTTGGGCTATGGGGGGGGGCACCCCATCTGAAATGGGGGGGGGGCTCAAAATGGGGGGGGGCGCGACCACAATGGGGGGGGGCTCCGGACCAAATGGGGGGGGCGCCCCCCCCCAGCCCCCCCCACTAAAAATATGCCAGGGGGGGGGTGAAACCCACGCCCATGTATGCTTAATTGTGTTGCCAATTAACTATGATATACTCTTAGTCGAAGCATAAACCACATGTCGATAGTTGATGTCTTATGCTAGTCAGATTTTTAATCAAACTAAGAAACAGTATTAATATTTAAAATTATCCTGTCACCAAGAACGTAAGCTCGATTGAAATTTTTTTAAACTGAAAAAGCAATGCGGGATTGATGTTAGGTTAATGTGCGGACTCTATAGAATTTAGTTTAATACGCCCTCCCCTTGAGACCGCCCTGATCGTAACGTACATAAAATAAATGAAAATGTCGACGATCCTAATCACAGATTACCCACCCCCCTTCTATTCTTTTCTCCCCATCTTTATTCCTCCTTTCTTTAAATTCTGCTCTGTTTGCACTGTTTGCTCCGTCAAATCTCTGCATTTTTTGCCGCCTACCGTAGCACTTTCTTTGTTTATCTTTCCCGACTGTGGTGTGTGTGTGTGTGCGTGTAGTGTATACGGTAATACATGTGCGCTGTTTTTTGGTCCATCAATTTTCCGCCTCATTATGTTTGGCGCCGTCTGGCTTGCCGAAGCTTTTTTCATAATAATACATAATTCTTCCAGTATCAACATTTAGTTTTTTGAAACAGCAGATATTATTTTTTATGAATGTGTACTAGGTATGTAATGGTATTAGCCCTCTTTTGGCCTTCCGTGTGTGCCGTAGTAATCATGCATCAGAGATGGAACCGGGTCACTAAATCGTGACCCGGTGACCCGGTGACCCGGTAGACCCCCTGACCCGGTGACCCGATGACCCGGTGACCCGGTTTTAAACCGACCTCTATTAAGCGATAAAATAACCAAAAGGACACCACGGAACCAGCTTTTTAGACATTTTATAATTGTTTCAGCTCAAAAGAAGTGCAAGTATTTGACTTATTCGACTTTTTATCAACAAAAAGTGAATAGGGATGAAAATTTTTTGCGATGTCGCTTTTCAGTTTTCAATGGTCGATCAAATTTATTAATTTTTATGGACTTTTTTTACAGTGAGCACTATGTCTAAATATGTAGGATTGTTGGCTCCATCCTAGCTCATTGCAGCCATTTGCAATCTATGTAGTTAAACCTATTATTTGCGACCAGGGGCGTAGCCAGGATTTCGAAATTATGGGGGGGCGCACCTTGTCCACTTTTTTGCTCAATTTAAACATCAGACAGTGTATTACATAAGTAAATTCAGCATAATGTACTCTTGCAGTACATGCGTAGGCTTTGATGAAAGATAATAACAGGGAATAGTAAACCACAAAGTTGTAGGGGTCTAGGGGAGTGGGTGTGGGGGCCCCAGGAAAAATTTGGAGAATTTTTTATTTTTAGGCCAACTTTAGTCAATTGGAGACGTACCTATCGGAAATTTTTTTCGGCCGCGCAATAAAAACCATAGGGTGACCCTTGTGTACAATTTCTTCAAATTCGACCAAAAGGGGGGCTCGCGGGGTCGCCCTTGTTTGCGACAATTTGCTCTACAGCTCTGAATCAATATTTACCAGTTGGAGCTGAAAGTTGGCAACATGTTTCAGTGTTTGTAACGTCTAAAAGTCCAGGGCCCCGGTCTCAGGTTTTGAACTATTCGTCAATTTGGTGACAAAATAGCTTGAAGTCCAGAACATTGAATATACTCATACATATTATATAACTTGAGTTATGTAGGCACACAGTTTACAAACATAAAAAGCACAAAAACCTCGAAAACGCAACTACCAACTTAACTAATTACAAGTTTAAGGAAAAAATTCTGGCTGTCTGAAAAAGTATGTTTCGGACCGGGTCAGCACTCTTGACCCGGTGACCCGGTGACCCGGAGCGAAAAGTGACCCGAACTGACCCGATGACCCGGTGACCCGGTGACCCGGTTCCATCTCTGTCATGCATTATATGAGGGGGCGGGGGGCGCCTCATTCCAAAATCGAGGGGTGAAGCGGACCCGAAAATTTGGGAAAAGTTGAAAAAAGTGACACTATTTTTGCAAAAAATTACATAATTTAGCAAAATTTAATGCATTTTTGGCGGTCAAGGCCAAGGGGGAAGCTTACATGAGTGAGGGAGGGGTTGGGGGGATTCCGCTCCCAAAATCGATGGGGCTCGGGGAGGGACCCGACAGTAGGGGCAAAATTTAGTAAACATGGGAATTTTTGGTGAAATTTTACACAATTTTGCAAAATTTAAAGATTTTTTGGTCTTAATGTTTGGGGAGGAGGGTCCCCCCCAAATGGTAGGCAAAGTAGAGAGCGATGTCTGGTGTGTTTGCAGCCTTCTGGTGCAGCTGGACGAAACGGAGCGCAATTTCGACAAGCTGTGGACGCAGCACGAGTGCAGACTGCGCCAGTGCTATCAGTTGCGCAACTTCGAAAACAGTTTCAAGCAGGTATGTGAATCGTATGAAAACGTGCGTAAAACCATGGTTCAGCAAAACCGCCTAAGTGAAACCTGCCCAAGGTGTTTTGCTGCGTGTTAAGAAATATTACATGTGAGATTGCAGGCATGCACAACGCAATATAGATATGTACGTGTTGTGTGGGTGTCCATTGAGCCATAGCCCCCAGTTTCTGCGACCTGACAGCAATTGGGCGGGTTAATGAGTCTTTTTATGGCTTTTACTGGCCACTTGACTCCCTCTCTCGCTGGGCTGGCCGTAAGTCATGCTGTGTTTATTTTCAGTTGCAAGTGAATTTTGCCATGCACATGCTGCACTTTGAAGAGAACCGAGACGTTGGGGAGAACGGCAGGAGGGTGGCCGAGCTGATACAGGCCCACCAAGAGTACTCCCAGACGGCACAGGTGAGCACTGCATTCCTCACATCAGCAAAGGGGGGGGCACTTTGGGGGGAACCGAGACGTTGGGGAGAACGGCAGGAGGGTGGCCGAGCTGATACAGGCCCACCAAGAGTACTCCCAGACGGCACAGGTGAGCACTGCATTCCTCACATCAGCAAAGGGGGGGCACTTTGGGGGGAACCGAGACGTGGGGGAGAACGGCAGGAGGGTGGCCGAGCTGATACAGGCCCACCAAGAGTACTCCCAGACGGCACAGGTGAGCACTGCATTCCTCACACCAGCAAAGGGGGGGCACTTTGGGGGGAACCGAGACGTGGGGGAGAACGGCAGGAGGGTGGCCGAGCTGATACAGGCCCACCAAGAGTACTCCCAGACGGCACAGGTGAGCACTGCATTCCTCACATCAGCAAAGGGGGGGCACTTTGGGGGGAACCGAGACGTTGGGGAGAACGGCAGGAGGGTGGCCGAGCTGATACAGGCCCACCAAGAGTACTCCCAGACGGCACAGGTGAGCACTGCATTCCTCACATCAGCAAAGGGGGGGCACTTGGGGGAACGAGAGGGGGAAGGGGGGCCCCCCAAATCAGACGGCAGGTGAGCATGCTTCCTCCACAGAGGGGGGCACTTTGGGGGGAACCGAGACGTGGGGGAGAACGGCAGGAGGGTGGCCGAGCTGATACAGGCCCACCAAGAGTACTCCCAGACGGCACAGGTGAGCACTGCATTCCTCACATCAGCAAAGGGGGGGCACTTTGGGGGGAACCGAGACGTTGGGGAGAACGGCAGGAGGGTGGCCGAGCTGATACAGGCCCACCAAGAGTACTCCCAGACGGCACAGGTGAGCACTGCATTCCTCACACCAGCAAAGGGGGGGCACTTTGGGGGGAACCGAGACGTTGGGGAGAACGGCAGGAGGGTGGCCGAGCTGATACAGGCCCACCAAGAGTACTCCCAGACGGCACAGGTGAGCACTGCATTCCTCACACCACCAAAGGGGGGGCACTTTGGGGGGAACCGAGACGTTGGGGAGAACGGCAGGAGGGTGGCCGAGCTGATACAGGCCCACCAAGAGTACTCCCAGACGGCACAGGTGAGCACTGCATTCCTCACACCAGCAAAGGGGGGGCACTTTGGGGGGAACCGAGACGTGGGGGAGAACGGCAGGAGGGTGGCCGAGCTGATACAGGCCCACCAAGAGTACTCCCCAGACGGCACAGGTGAGCACTGCATTCCTCACATCACATCAGCAAAGGGGGGGCACTTTGGGGGGAACCGAGACGTGGGGGAGAACGGCAGGAGGGTGGCCGAGCTGATACAGGCCCACCAAGAGTACTCCCAGACGGCACAGGTGAGCACTGCATTCCTCACATCAGCAAAGGGGGGGCACTTTGGGGGGAACCGAGACGTGGGGGAGAACGGCAGGAGGGTGGCCGAGCTGATACAGGCCCACCAAGAGTACTCCCAGACGGCACAGGTGAGCACTGCATTCCTCACACCAGCAAAGGGGGGGGGCACTTTGGGGGGAACCGAGACGTGGGGGAGAACGGCAGGAGGGTGGCCGAGCTGATACAGGCCCACCAAGAGTACTCCCAGACGGCACAGGTGAGCACTGCATTCCTCACACCAGCAAAGGGGGGGCACTTTGGGGGGAACCGAGACGTGGGGGAGAACGGCAGGAGGGTGGCCGAGCTGATACAGGCCCACCAAGAGTACTCCCAGACGGCACAGGTGAGCACTGCATTCCTCACATCAGCAAAGGGGGGCATACTTTAACACGGGGGTCTAGTCTGGGGAGGTCCTGTTTGACTGCCCTTGTACCAACTACCATATCAGACTAAAAAGACCGTGTTTTAGTGAAAAAAATAACTATTTTGCTGAAAATGTGGCCAAAATAACCTTGTTTTGGCGTAAAAACTAATCATTTTTGAAAATTTTGGCCAGAATTTAGGTAAAAATCGTGTAAATTTGGTACAAATATCCATATTTTAGATAAAATTTTATAGAGTTATATACTTTCCGTTGTACCTTGGCTCTAATTTTGCTTGCCCTCGTACCAAAAGCATAAATCTGGCGCCCCCCCCCCCCCCCGACGACGTATTACGACCCCTTGTTAAGCTGTGATTGAGTGACAGCGACAGGTTCCGTTAGTGTTTCATGGCTGGTTTATATTTCAATCCGAGGCTACTAAGGCTGTGTGCCCGAATGACCACTCAAGCCAGACTGCCAGCCAGTGCTAAGCTAATCCAGCAGCCTACCCAGCCCCCCCCCCTCTAAGCCATTCGCAGCAGTGTAATAGGTTATTCTATTATACGGGTTTGCTATCCGTCATTGAGGAGGCGGGGGGGGGTGAGTGTAATGTATTTTCACAACCCCTCTGGCCTCACTAAACGGTCACTGACAAGCCCCCCCCTGGGTTGTTGATTTGCTTGGAAATGTGTGTTGTGTGCTGAGTATGCTAGTGTGTTTATTTGTGAACACTGACAGCTGAAGGCTAACCACTCACGCGGGATTGTGTGTGAGTGAATTGTGGTCTATGTAGTTTCCAGATTACAGTTTGTATATATTCCTTCAGCTTAATAGTCACAACAGAGTGGCATTAGCTTTAGCAGCGTGTAAGGCTCAGTTTCAGGCCAAAGTTTTCATAGTAAAACTTGATATGACACCGCTTTTGTATTTTTATGGAAGTTTTTCCAGTTGTTGGGTAATTAATGCTATCTGATTTTAGCAGAGGTGGCTCGTAGTTCTATAGTTTGAGGGAGAATCTCATTTTGGTGCAACACTGAAGAGGTGAGGGGTGCCGTCCCCGTCAGAGATGCAGGGGAGAAATCGGCGAGGGGGGTGCCTAAACTCATTCAGTCTTGGGCAACAAAAATCATGCCGGAGGGTGGAGACACTCTAAATATTTTCCCATTTTCCAGGTGCAATCTCCTATCTATTTATCCATCCTATCCTATCTCCGCTCCTATCACTTTAAAATAATGTTCAAGTGACCCGCTATTTGTCTTTTATATATAATCATTCAAAAAAAATCGGAAGAAACTTTTAAACATTTTTGCCCCCCGCCTCGAAATTTCATCCTGAATCTGACGCTGATTCCCACCTAATGACATAACATATGTAATCGCACAAACCGCTATACCTACTCCTTACGCAGCATAAATTTCGTTCTAGGGACATCAAAGCAGTCTATGTCACGTATTTAAGTATTTGTAAACTAGAAATGCTGGTCTAGGCTACGTTGGGTAGAGGCTATGTATGTATACGGTGAACAGTCCTTGCCTTCTTGGCCAGTTTGTGTTGGTATTCATTTTAATTTGACAACAGATCAGTCACAGCATCCTGATATAGTCTGTTTTCATTTTGTGCGCGCACATGTGTGTGTGTGCGTGTGTGTGTGTGCGTTTGTGTGTGTGTACAGTGCTGCACATTTTAGTTAACGATTTAGCTCCCAAGCAACTTCGTCGCATTGCATCAATCTAATTTTTCGGTTCACTTACTTTACATTCATTAATAGTTTCTTTGTTTTATTTGCACTTCAGCAGATAGTTCGTTTTTACACAATCGCTGTTTTTATGGACTTGGTTGCAAATGCAAATTTCTGTGTCGTTAGTAAAAACAGAAAAACAGAAGAAAAACAGAACGCTTTTTAATCCTATTCAGACATATTTTTAAACAAACTGTTATGGGGGGTGCGCGAAATCTGGATGAGACACTAATTGCAGCGAAAAAAGTTTTGAGTATCACAATAAAAAAAGTCGTTAAAATATCGTTGTGGGAAAACCGTTTGGGCTATTGGGGTACTGATCTAAAATGGGGAGCCACACGAAACTCCACTCCTCCCTAATAAAAGTATGCCAGTTATGCGTGTACATACATAGCCTCTACCTCACGTAGCCTAGACCAACATTTATAGACGTAACCTAGACCAACATAGACTTCTATTATGGTCACAACAACGAAATTTATGCTGCATAAGGAGGAAGGATTGGTGTGTGTGTGTGTGTATGTGTGTGTGTGTGTGTGTGGCATAATATGTACATGTAACGTGTTGAAAATTTGGGGGGGCCTTTTCTGCCGATTTTGGGATTGATCCTTCCATATCTATCAAAAATATTCTAAATTTTGTAAAATTTTCGCAAAAAGTGCCACTTTTCTCAATTTTGCCCAAAATTTCAGGACCCTCCCCCAGGCCATCGATTTGGGCAGGGGTTCCGTGGTTATTCTGGGTTTGTTCAAGAACTGGATTGGCTGTTTGAATAACAGCTCTCAGCCAATCACTGCTAAGCTCCGCCTACTCAGCCTCTACGTAGTATTGTGTGAAACTACTCAGCCTATCCCTGTTCCCGGTCCCCCCCATCCCCCCTCATACATGTATACAGTTTTTTGGCGATTGCTCGAGCTACGTGCGTCGTAGAGAGATCGCGAAACCACCATTCGATAGTGTGTGTGGTGTTGTAGGAGGACATTATGGAGGCGGAGCGTCTGCGGACTGAGGGGGAGACTCTGGTGGCGGGCGAGCACTACGCGGCTGAGAGCAGCATCCGGCCCAAGTGCCAGGAGCTCCGGCGGCTGGGGGACGCACTGCAGGCCGTGATCCGGCGACGTAGGGATGTGCTGCTGCTCTCACAGGCACTACACGCACAGATCAACAAGGTACGCCCCTCCCTTGGCATACAGTACCGACCAAAATTACTTGCTATAGACTCCGGATTCAAAGCGCGGTCGGAATCACTTGATTACGGAGTCGAAGTAATATAAACTGTACACTGACTGGGGATTCAAGTCCGACTCAGGAGTCTGTAGCAAGTAGTTTTGGTCATTACTGTATGTTCACAAGCTGCTCAAGCACTTCTTAGCGCACAGATTCGCCTCTTCTTTGTGTTGGAGTTATACAAGGCTACTGTATATCCTTCTGTCTAGCTCGAGATTTTTCTAGCTAGTATCAGACCGACAGTCATCTAAATGTATTCTGGGAACTTTCTCTAACCTTTTTAACCAAAGTCAGGTTGAAAATTACTCAACGGGGCCTCCGTTTTTTCACTCAGTTCATTAAAGGTGCATTTAGCGTTTCCGTTCTACCAAGGAGTTTGAATTAACTGTGTCAGTTTTTTTTGCTTACTTTCCTATTTCAAGAGTACATAATGGCGTCTCACTCACTATTGTTGTTATAGAAGAAGAGTGAGCCACTCTCCATCCAGCCTGCCTGTGTTCTAGCACAGACAGATGGGCTCGATGTTTTCGGTTAACATAATAATTAAGTTTGCTTAAACAAATATCTGTCTATATGTCCAATCAGCGCTTAGATTCTCTGCGTAACACGCTTTAATAGCTTTAATAGCATTAAGATGGTATAAAATGTTAATAACGGATTTTTTAATATATCATTTAGATGCGAAAACATCACACAAGGTTTGCAGATACCTTCGTTGACATCATGACAATCTTTCAGCAAAAATATTCGAGAAACTTTTAAGAAATTGAGAAAAATTTATATCTGAAAAGTTACTGAATCAATTTTGCTGTAAGTTTGCCAAAATGTCCCCCAAAGGTATTTGCAAACATTTTGTGATGTTTTTAATCTAAATTATGTTCGAAAAATGAATTATTAAACTTTTATTCCTATCTTACTGCTAATCTACGCATCAGCGATTATATACTAAAGTGTGTTACGCAAAGAATCTACGCGCTGATTGGCCATTTGGCCATAGTTATACTTGTTTAAGAAAATTGAAACATATTGGCTGAAAACGAAGAGCGCATCTGCCTGTGCTAGATTGCTAGAACACAGGGATTATGTCCTCTTGATATTATTAGTGTTCAAATCAACATTTGGTAATTTTATCGTATGTTAAATCGGATGGGTATGAATAGCGCCTATTAGGGCCGGGTCTCGCTGTGTTGAAATGAAAAATAATCAACTAGAAAAAATAAATAAATGCGTAAGTCAGTAACAATGCGGGGGGTTAGCTCACGCTTGATACTTTCACGTGAAGCCGCTCTCTGTTAACTCGACGGTCTCGATCGAAACTAGTCTGTCTGTAGCGGGTTCCTGCTACGAACGAGTTGGGTCCGGGACCTGACTCGGTCCAGCTCTGAACTACCACATATTATATACTCCTAAGTCTTTGAAACCACTTTTGGGGACAGAGATACACATTTGCCATTCCAATTAGAAAACACGTCGCACGCTTAACAAAACGCCGAGGGCTCATAAAAGAATTTGGAGTCTTCAGCATACCAATTACAATTATCAGTACCGAGCTCTAACAGAATATCATTATGTAATAAATATCAAATAAATAAATCTGGATCAAATAAATATCAATATCATCACTAGTATATCACTTGCCTCCATGACGAGACCTCAACCCTTTGACAACGCCCACAAATGCAAGACATGAGTATATCTAAAAATTCAACCTTAAATCTCA
Source organism: Trissonchulus sp. WLG1_4 (assembly GCA_030248245.1). Classification (NCBI taxonomy): domain Eukaryota; kingdom Metazoa; phylum Nematoda; class Enoplea; order Enoplida; family Ironidae; genus Trissonchulus; species Trissonchulus sp. WLG1_4. Next base: position 10,378 of record JASANF010013425.1, read on the forward strand.
GTTTAAATAGCTTTAGACTCGTATGACAGACAGAATTGAATGTTTTAGGTCAATTAACACACATCAACAAATTCACGTGCATCTAGATTATAAATCTACTTATTAGCCGTGGCTATAATTTTAGAAGTAGTCAACCGAACAAGGAGAAGCCCATTTTGAGCAGAGATGCATGGGAGTCCTCGGCGAGGGGGGTGCCCGACTTCGGGGATTGTCCTGGTTTTGTGGCGTCCAGGAGCGGATCTAGGAATGGCTGGACACTAGAGATCCTCATTTCCTTCCCTTTGACTTGTTCTTCAAAGTATTTATGATTTTTTAGGCAAACGATTGGTGCAGTCGCGGGGTGTCGCTGCTGTCCGGCCTGCCGCTAGGGGTGGAGGGGGCTCGACAGGCTGTGGAAGAACTACAGAAATTCCTGGAGGACGGGGAGGGCCTGAGCGTGGACTCCCTCCACCAGTGCCAGCAGCCTGAGGAGTTGAGACACCTCGTCCTCATGGCCACCACCGACACTTCCACACTCCTCCAGCAGGTACAGCCATGTGCCAGGGTGGGACAGGGGATGGGGATGGGACGGGCGGAGGGGACCCACCGGGACAAACCCCCCTTCCACACTGCTCCAGCAGGTACAGCCATGTGCCAGGGTGGGACAGGGGATGGGGATGGGACGGGCGGAGGGGACCCACCGGGACAAACCCCCCTTCCACACTGCTCCAGCAGGTACAGCCATGTGCCAGGGTGGGACAGGGGATGGGGATGGGACGGGCGGAGGGGACCCACCGGGACAAACCCCCCTTCCACACTGCTCCAGCAGGTACAGCCATGTGCCAGGGTGGGACAGGGGATGGGGATGGGACGGGCGGAGGGGACCCACCGGGACAAACCCCCCTTCCACACTGCTCCAGCAGGTACAGCCATGTGCCAGGGTGGGACAGGGGATGGGGATGGGACGGGCGGAGGGGACCCACCGGGACAAACCCCCCTTCCACACTGCTCCAGCAGGTACAGCCATGTGCCAGGGTGGGACAGGGGATGGGGATGGGACGGGCGGAGGGGACCCACCGGGACAAACCCCCCTTCCACACTGCTCCAGCAGGTACAGCCATGTGCCAGGGTGGGACAGGGGATGGGGATGGGACGGGCGGAGGGGACCCACCGGGACAAACCCCCCTTCCACACTGCTCCAGCAGGTACAGCCATGTGCCAGGGTGGGACAGGGGATGGGGATGGGACGGGCGGAGGGGACCCACCGGGACAAACCCCCCTTCCACACTGCTCCAGCAGGTACAGCCATGTGCCAGGGTGGGACAGGGGATGGGGATGGGACGGGCGGAGGGGACCCACCGGGACAAACCCCCCTTCCACACTGCTCCAGCAGGTACAGCCATGTGCCAGGGTGGGACAGGGGATGGGGATGGGACGGGCGGAGGGGACCCACCGGGACAAACCCCCCTTCCACACTGCTCCAGCAGGTACAGCCATGTGCCAGGGTGGGACAGGGGATGGGGATGGGACGGGCGGAGGGGACCCACCGGGACAAACCCCCCTTCCACACTGCTCCAGCAGGTACAGCCATGTGCCAGGGTGGGACAGGGGATGGGGATGGGACGGGCGGAGGGGACCCACCGGGACAAACCCCCCTTCCACACTGCTCCAGCAGGTACAGCCATGTGCCAGGGTGGGACAGGGGATGGGGATGGGACGGGCGGAGGGGACCCACCGGGACAAACCCCCCTTCCACACTGCTCCAGCAGGTACAGCCATGTGCCAGGGTGGGACAGGGGATGGGGATGGGACGGGCGGAGGGGACCCACCGGGACAAACCCCCCTTCCACACTGCTCCAGCAGGTACAGCCATGTGCCAGGGTGGGACAGGGGATGGGGATGGGACGGGCGGAGGGGACCCACCGGGACAAACCCCCCTTCCACACTGCTCCAGCAGGTACAGCCATGTGCCAGGGTGGGACAGGGGATGGGGATGGGACGGGCGGAGGGGACCCACCGGGACAAACCCCCCTTCCACACTGCTCCAGCAGGTACAGCCATGTGCCAGGGTGGGACAGGGGATGGGGATGGGACGGGCGGAGGGGACCCACCGGGACAAACCCCCCTTCCACACTGCTCCAGCAGGTACAGCCATGTGCCAGGGTGGGACAGGGGATGGGGATGGGACGGGCGGAGGGGACCCACCGGGACAAACCCCCCTTCCACACTGCTCCAGCAGGTACAGCCATGTGCCAGGGTGGGACAGGGGATGGGGATGGGACGGGCGGAGGGGACCCACCGGGACAAACACCCCTTCCACACTGCTCCAGCAGGTACAGCCATGTGCCAGGGTGGGACAGGGGATGGGGATGGGACGGGCGGAGGGGACCCACCGGGACAAACCCCCCTTTTTGATGCTGTAAAAAGGAGCTCGAAAACTCAAAAAATGCCCCAGATCGGTGTCAAATGCGCAAAAATGAGCTAAAGCGAAAAAGTCGGCTAAAAATATCCAAACTTTGCCAACAATTTTCAATTTTTAGGCAAATCTCTTGCGTTGTCTTCAGTTCCAGCCCCCGAAACGTCGGGACAAGCCCCCTAAAATATCGAAAAATTCGGGACAAGCACTCCCAGGCCGAGACCCCGTGGATATATGCCTCTCACTCTCATATTTGTGCTACTGTGGTGGGTTTTTGTAGCAGTGGGTTTCAGACAAGTTGGAACAAGGCGGGCGTAGCAGTGGCTCCCTCCCAACTGTACTGCAGTGTGCTGCAACCCACAGCTAGTGTTTATCAGCACAACGGGGTTATCAGTGTTGTGTGTGTGCATGTGTGTGTGTGTGTGTGTGTGGTTAGTGAACACAGTTGGTGATTAGGGGTGTCTAGCGAGAGGCGAGCGGCTTGTGGGGATTTAGTGAACAAAGACTGCGCTGAGTGCCCTTCGTTGCAACGTGCTGGCACTTCAGCTTACACCAAAGTCTCAGCCAATCAAAACTCTTCATTGTTTAAATAAATACATTGCACACACACACACACATACTGGCCGCATGTTGAACTATTTTTAACGCTAGATAATTAGAGAAAAAAAAAAAAAAAAAAAAAAAAAAAAAAAAAAAAAAAAAAAAAAAAAAAAAAAAAAAAAAAAAAAAAAAAAAAAAAAAAAAAAACTATCGCTGTTGCATTTTGTTGACTTTTGAAAACTCAGATGGATGTTGAAATACGTCAGGTAAGCCTTGAAGTTCAGTTTTGGTTTCTCAATTGTATACCTTATAGTTGGCCTATTGGCCAGCCAGAAACCGGTGTAGTTGGTTAGTCCCCGCCCATTCATGGGCTTGGGGGGGGACTTTTCACCTCCCCCCCACAGAATGTCTTAACATGAGGCGGGGGGTCCAAGGCAGTGGGTTTTTGCGTCGAAAAGTGCTCAGCACCAAACTTACTGCAATTCGCGTGGCGCACTTTTTTCTGCTGAAGCTGAGAAAAGATTGGGTCTCATTTTGTCCAATTCTTAATCCGCTGCCAAGATTTGGTCTAACTATGGGGCTGTCTCATTTTAACAATAACAGTCTAATTTTATCAAGCAACGGCAGACCCAACATAATTTTCTGGTTTCGTGGATCAGAAACAGTTAAGCGACCCACGCAGCCTGAAGTGGGTACCTGCGGTTGACCTGTGTCTCAAATTTTCCGACCCAACTTAACCCGCGTCTACCTCTGTGTATAATCGCAGAGTAGTTTAGCATAACATTTTAAACAACAACAAGCAGCAGTTGCATTTGCATCCTTCTTTAGTACTTTCTTGCTGTCTAAAGTATATACTTACTACTCAACACTTAAAGTTTAATTGGCTATTGGCACCTTCACCTGAAATCAAGGCGTAAAACAGCTATTTCTGCCGGAGTATCGTTCCGGCCAATTAGCTGGAATAGGGAACAGTGTCATACATCTTCCTGATTATGTACTGTTGCTAAACGTCATTAATTTTGGGTTTACTTTAACTTAAATGAGAATGGTTTAACTTTTGTGCCCTTATTGCAGGTGCTGGCCCGGATTGAGGACGTCCGGGCGATGTGCGAGCGGAGGGTGGGGGAGCTGCAGAGGGCCGGGGACCGGGAGTCCAGGCCGAGACCTGTCCAGCCAGTCAGCCCAGAAAGACACCTCGCCCCCAGCCCACACACGCCACCGTCTCCAAAGGTGCTGCCTCATCATATAATGTTGACAATACATATATGTATGAGGGAATGGGGGGGAGGAGGATCCCCACAAGATCGAGGTGCCGGGGGAGGGTCACGAAAATTGGGGCAAAATTAAGAAAAAAGCACTTATTGTGAAAATTTCACAAAATTTTACACATTTATGGTATTGTTTGGTCGATCAGGGGGGGAGGGTCCCCAAAATTTGTCCGGAGAGGTCCCCCAAAATTTTACCCCGTTACATATAATGTGACAAGAATGACAATTTGCACTTCATAGATTAAGGCACGTTGATATATGTAAAAGAATTAATTTATTACATTAATATTAGTTTATATTAGTTATCAGTTATTATTAGTTATCAGTTATCAACTTAATATCAAATCCAGTATCAGTGTTGCACAAGAACACTGATAACTGATAAAGTATCGGTAACTATTTTAACTGCTGCATCGTTGATTTCAGCTTGACGAGTGCTCGGTTTCTGAGGAACCAGCCTGCGTTCCCTCGTGCAGCAAGCGTGCAGAGTACGTGATCGGCGAACTCGTGCAAACAGAGCGGCTGTACGTACGCGAACTGGAGAGCGTGCTGCAGCACTATGTGATCGAGGGCTACCGTCGGCCCCCCCTACGCGCCCGCCTACTGGCCGACCTACCATCCTCCCTCGCCGAGCAGCTGAGCGAGCAAGCCCTGTTTGGCAATCTAGAAGCCCTGGCCCGGTTCCACGGGCAGCTGTTTTTGCAAGACCTAGCCCAGAGCCAGGCTAGCGTAGCCCGGATTGCCCAGGCCTTTGTGCAGCGCAAGGACTACTTTTACCTGTACCACGTCTTCTGCCAGAACAAACCCAGCAGTGATCTGCTCAGGCAACGCATTGGCGAGGACAACCCCTTCTTCAAGGTAGGGGGAACAACCATATTGGGGTAGGTAGTCAGTTCTGGGGGAAGGGTGAGCCACAGGGGGGGGGGGGGGGTGCGTTACCATCTATTCTTGCTAGATGAGCCACCTTTCCTTTATGTGAGGTGAGCCACCGATTTTGTTGTCGTGAGCACCTTTCAAACATTCTGGAGGTTTTGGTTAAACCCACCCCCCCCCCACGTTCTTGTATGCTCACAACCACACTGGTACAGCTGAGGAAATCTGGGGGGGGTAGCTGATCTGGGATTCTTGGAGGGAGCGGGGTCGGTTTAGGGGGAGCAATCCTCCCACGTAGGCTCACGACAACCAGCGCTCTAATCCATGACCCTGGTTTTTGCCCTGTTGTGTATCCACTCCTACATGGTTAACACTATTTGCCTCTTGATTTTTTTCTACAATAATTACCCTTTTCAGTGTCAGTTAGTCGCAGTCTTCGTCCCATAGTTCCTGTCAGTGGGATATATACTGGGATAGGATGTGTGTTGTTTTAGGAGTGCCAGAAAGCGGCCAAACACCGCTTGCCCCTGGGGGCCTACTTGCTGAAGCCAGTACAACGAATCACCAAGTATCAGCTTTTGCTCAAGGTTAGGCCGGTAGGAATCAGCAGTTACGCCAAACGTGAAGTTTGGCGGACTCAAAAAAAGTGTCATTTTATCACATTTTGCCTTCGATTTAGGATTTGAAAACATGTATCTAAAATCATTATCGTAGGATTTTGCGCATACATATTCTGGGCTAATAATACTATGCTGATGTTCAGTCTGATTAGATTAGCCTTACTATATTGGGTGCAATGCATGCAAGACAGTCTTACGTTAAAATTGTCAAAGGCGTTCTATTTCAGTAATTTAGTACATCGTAACGAAAAATTCTATACGTATTTCATAGGTTAGAACATTGCCCTTAGCGTTACTGCGTTTAGCAAGACTGAGCTAAGACTGCGTTTATGCATTCCACTGATTGTGTGTGGTGTGAGAGGCGCCGGGAGGCCTTGTGTTGTGGCTGGTTTGTGTTGTTGAGAGCGGACTGTGTGTTACAACGCAACTTTCCTTTCTTCCTGGCAAATCATAAGCCAACTTTTCAAACGCCAAGATTTTTGAAAACCTTTTATGATGTGCCAGGCAGTAAATAGACTCAGTCTCAGCCATGTGTTCTATGTTTCAGGAGCTGTGCAAGTGCAGCGCAGGCCAGGACTGGGAGTGTCTGGTGTCGGAGGCGCTGTCCTGCATGCTGGCGCTGCTAGAGCACCTGAACGCCTCCATGTTCTCGGCCCAGATCACCCACCTGCCCCCACATCTGGGCGAGCTAGGCCCGCTGCTCTGCCATGGCCGCTTCAGCGTCTGGGCGGCCAAGCGCGGCCGGGGGGGCTCGGAGGGCAGCGGCCGCATCCACAGCAAACTACGCCGCACCAACAAGGCACAACAGCGGACGCTATTCCTCTACACTAGCTGCATACTCTTCTGCAAGCTGAGACAACAGCCCCCTCCCTTCTCCCCGCACGAGTACTATCAGTACAAAATGCACTTGCCTGTAAGATATTATATTACAGTCTTTTCCCCAACTTTCAACATTGACATTTGAACATTTCACATAATATGACTTTTTTCTCAAGGCGGTCTCAAAAGTTTATGTTGTATTAATCTAACCGTTGAATTGTTGTCAAAATATCCTCCAGGTAGTTGTGAGCTTTTAACAACCAGTTGCTATATTGAGCGTTCACCTTTGAACTTTGCATCTTATCAACGCTGTTGGCGATTATGTAAAGAACTACCTTTACTTGAAGTACGAAGTACTTTTTAAAGTGCCTACTTTTTTGTGAAATTCTTACTTTTGAGAAAATTTTGCCAAATTTAGTTGTACTTTTGGTCGATCAGGGAGGGAGGGTCTCCAAAATTTGGCAGAAGCGCCCCCCTCCCCTCAATTTTAATCCCGTTACATGTATGTTTGTGCAGTCTGTATATAATTGTTTCAGCTAAGCGGCGTGGGCTTGACTGAGAGCGTGCAGGGCAATGGTCTGAGGCTGGAGCTATGGACGCCGGGTCGGGCCGAAGTGTGGCTGCTGCAGGCCCCAGACCAGGCCAGCAAGGATGAATGGCTTCAGCGCCTACAGCCCCTACTGCGCCCAGAGCCCCTAAGAGAGCGCCCCACCAGTTGGACATCGTCGGCTGACAGCAGTAGTCGATCCTCCAGAGATCTCTCCTCCAACCCAGATCTGGCACAGGAAAAGTAAAGCCCGGTTCATACTTGTCCTTGTCCTTGTCGTTCTGTCCTTAAGCAACTTGAAGAAAAACTGCAGAGATGAATGTGCCATTTTTTTGCATGATGATAGTTGAGGTCCGTACCCTCGCTGCTCACTCTCTATAATTTCAAGTGCGCTGGCGTATATTTTGGTAGAAGTTTGGCATAGTTTTAGGAAGGGCACAATGAAACACGAGAGACGAGATACGGCTTTGAGTAATTACAGCTAAAAGGACACACATTTTAGCAAAAAGGACACATGGACCTACGTGGCCTAATTCCATTATTAATGTTTAGGCTGATTATTTTCAATTGCAATTATCAATTAATAATTTATATTGAGATTGAAATGGAAAGTGGGTTTCAATAATTGAATCAAACAATCGAAACTACACTAGACTGCAGAAAATTAGCCAGGTACATAATGTGGGTGTTGTGGTGTGTCTAGAGTGTCCAGCGGGGACTCGAAAGCAGTTATTAATAATTGATATTGAAATTGAAATTGAAAGTTCGTTTCAATAACTGATATACCCTACTGAGAAGAAAAGAGAGAAAAGTGTAGATGAATGTTGGTTGTGGTGTGTCTAGAGGTGTCGAGCGGGGACTCGAACAATAACCCGTCCAGTCCGCTGAGTCTGCCCGGCACGCTGGCCACCTACTCTGGCCCGGGGGACTTTTTCGTCACCATCCCGCCCGACTTCCCCGACACGCACAACAATACCCGAGACTCAGCAGGTACTGTCAAGCCCCCCCCCCCCCCCATCTAAAGTCTGACAAGAAAGAGATGCGGCACTTACTTTTTTAGTGGCAAATTTCTGCGACTACTTGCAGTAATTTTAATAGTCAAAATCTATTCTTTTCGTTACGAAATCACATGTTTCGTTTTCTCAAGTGGTGCAACTATTTTTTTCAGAATTTAGTGTTTGTGATTGGCCGCGTATATAAGCCCAGCCCGGCCCTAAATTTTAGATAAAACTAATTCATCCAAGTCCAGAGTGTCATTTCGGCTTAACTTAGCCTGCCGGACTGTTATGCCCACGGAATTTGGTCAATCGTTCGAATGTGACCGGCCGGCCGGATGTCTGAAGCTTACGGCCGGTGACAAGGTACTACCCCCATCAATTTTTAGTCCGGTCCAAAGATGAAAACGGGTCCATGTGAGACGTTTGATTTTTGACCCGACCCAACCCGTATCGTTTAGTAGCATTTTTTCATATATACGTTTTCATATTTCATATTTTCCGTTCGTATAGCAGCTTAGTCGTTTTAGGTAACCCCCATATATATATCATTCGAAAGCATTTTTAATGGAGATTTCAATGAAATTAAATATTTGAAAAATTTGAAGTTTCAAAGAATTTATAATTCAAATAAAAAAATCGATTTTTTCCGCCTAATTACCACGAAACCTAATGTATTATAATATATCATTCGATAACACATTCCATTCTGCGTCTAACGGTATATACAACATCACTATAGCATGCACCTGTCAAAAATTATCGATTTTTTTATTTTTTATTTTTCCATCAAAAACCCATTTTTTGCCCATATTCTTTGTAACTCAGCAA
>JASANF010013426.1:0-23973 GCA_030248245.1 Trissonchulus sp. WLG1_4
CCTCTATCGTTCCCAGCAAAGAAAAATTTGGAGTCGTCAGCATACCAAAGAGAGGAAAGAAACAGCATCATTTATAAATAAAAAAGTGTAGGGCCACATACAGATCCCTTGGGGACACCACTCGTGACCACACTCCAATCCGATACCTGATCCCGCTGAGTACGGTTCTGAATAAAAGCCATAAGTGATTTCAAAAAGCGACCCCCAAAGCCTACTTGCTGAAGCTTTAAAAGTAACTTCGTATGACTAATAGAATTAAAGGCCTTTTTAAATCAATGTAAGCAACGTCAACAGATCTACCACAATCCCCAGATTCAGACCATTTATTCAAAGATTCATTCTTCATTTGTTAGCCTTATTCATATGCGCATTTATTCATATTCATTTTGTTAACCTATTCTACTTATCCAACTATGTTTATGCCTTATCAGCTTTATTTAGTGTTATTTTGGGTATTCTGATTATTATGTCGTCAATATTTTATTGGGCACGAGTTCACCGTTGCATTTGCACTCACGAGAGTCATTGTTTTACAGGTATATTGGTCTTGCGACCTTAATACTGTATTTTGCATTTGTGAGGTATATTGGTCTTGCGACTTTAATACTGTATTTTGTATTTGTGAGGTATATTGGTCTTGGAAACTTAATACTGTATTTTGTATACCAAGAGGTTTGCAAGAATGTAATTGGGTAATATTTGAATTTTGCCTTAACCTAATATTTTACTCATGTCTGCCTTGTTGCGAGGCTTGTGGAACTATATCTGGCGATACTAAGTTTTATCTTGTTACGTAACCTCGAGGGTTCATGTGTAGTAAATTGGTGATGTTAAAGCACTTGCGAGATGACTAAGCGGTGACCAGTAATGGACTGTATTTGTAGCAGCAGCAATAGTCTCAATTAGTCCTCAGGAGAGGATTGATTTTTTAAAAAAGTGGGTGAATGTAAGGGTGGACATTTATTAGTAAATAACTACGTATGTACGTAAATTGTAATTCTTCACCTAGCTAACCTATCTATCTAAACTACCATAACCCCTTTTCCCAGCCCTCTCTTGTTTTACAATTCCTTTCTTCTTTTTTTCCTGTTTTCTTCCCAGGCCTACGGTGGCTGAGCTTGCAATTTCCTTTTAAACCGGTCTCTGGAGCTGGCCAATAAAAGGGCCTGGCTAATAGTTGGAGGGGTTTTTTTCTTTGAGCTTGTAAGGTGCTGGCGGGTTAGGTCTAGGTGGTGATAATAGGGGGTTAAATTAAACCCGAGTAGACCAGTATTGCTGCTGGTGCATCGCTTGACTTACTAAATCTGTTATCTCGTGTTAACATTAATTAAACCTTATTCTATCCATGCTTGACTGCTCATTTATTCTGTGTAACTTAATGTTACAGTGTCGCCAAAGCAGTTTTGCTCATAGGTTGCAAAAAGAGATCTTTTTGCTCTGAAATTGTACGTTCACTGAGAAACTAGTAAAATGCTATGGTGTCAAATAAATACTGCCAGACACTAGACTACCAATATCTACCAATATTTTGAACAAATCACTATTTGTAAGCCAGACATCACACAACACAACATAAAAGTTTAAAAAATCAAGCCAGATATCAGATTGGCCAGCTTGTGAAGTATATACATGTACGTTTTCTGTAAAACGAAGGTACGTTTTTCTTTCGATTTTAAAATAAGTGTCTAAATTTTTCACAATTTATCATTATTGCTGTGAGTACTTCACAGTTTCACAGTTCACGCAACAGGTATTACCCCGCAACCACTCAAGCAACTTGCACTAAATTTTGTGTGCATAAACTAGAGCATATTATGTGCTTTCAGTCTGTGTAAAGAATCTAAACAATTTAAGTTTTAGAATTGTGACGAAATTATCGAATGTGAATACGTTTTCAAAACATTTTTCCGACTTTGCGACTTTACTGCTAACTGAATGCTGCATCAATTTTGCTGAAACTTGGAGAAAATATTTGCATTGAAACGTATTTTTAGAATATATAACGAACAATGACCTATCTTTTAAAGCCCCTCCCTCTTTTAAAACCCAAAAAAATGCCAAACAATACTAGTCTCAGAACTGGGGAGTGGGGACATATTATTTCCAGTACGATGCACTACCAATGAGCCACTTCACTTCCGCCTTTGGCCAAGTAGTACCAATAAAACAAAGAATAATGGATAAATATAAATAAAGTAATTTGTTATTCAAATATATATGATAGTAATTTGTAATTCAAACAGTCTCCATGTTCTAATTAATAGTCGTTTCATTGTGTTTCAGACACGGGCAGACAATTCCGTGGGAGCAGGTGAGCTATTTTGTGGATGGCCGGACGCCCCGTCAAGTGCGCTGTCGCTGGGAACGAGCTCTGGATCCGAACATTGTGAAGGGACAGTTTAGTGAATATGAAGACGCCCAACTCGCTAACGCTGTCATGCATTTGGGAACTAATAACTGGGTAAAGGTTAGTAGGTTGCTTATATATTGGGTTGCACATTTGTACAATGCAAAATATCAGTTTTGTATCAGCTTTTTTATTTTTTGTGTGGTCTGTTTTTTGTTATTGTTGTGTTATCAAAGTGTGTGTTTTCTGGGCCATTTTGTCGCATAATTACTAGAGGATTTACTCGCACCAGCCATTAGGTATATTGTGGACCCCTTTTGACTCGTGTCGTGACGTAGTTTTAGACAATATTTAGGGGAAGGGGGGGTTCGCGATATCTGGACTTAGCCTTACTTGTTAGAACGCTTTCGGGCGCTAGGCACCGTGTCCCTGTACCCGCTGCTACGTCCAGTGGCTTAGCCGGGAAAAAATTCTGGGAGGAATGACATTTCAATTTTTTGAAATGTGAAAAAATGCAGTTATTTCTAATTTTAACGCAAAAAACGACACCTATTTCGTGGAAAACCTTGCAAACTTTTCGACCAGAGTGGCATCAAAAGTAAAATTGGAGCTCAAAACACTAAAATTTACAAAACTGTTGAGCCAGCAAGGGTTCATAAACCAGCAAATTTTAAAACCCTAAGAAGATTTTCTACATCAAGGGCATACATGTTGACGTAGTCTCGGTCTGGGGGGGAGGCTTGTCCCGGATTTTTCGAAATTTGAGGGGGGCTTGTCCCGACGTTTCGGGGGCTCGAACTGACGAAATCACTAAATAGTCCAATTTTTGCCTAAAAATGGGAAATTTGTGGCAAAATGTGGATATTTTTAGCAATTTTTCAGCTTTCTGGTCATTTTTAAAGCGTTTTACAGCAATTCCGGGCAATTTTTTACTTTTTTAGCATCGAACATCGAGCATTTTGGCTTGTTCCGATGGGTCATATCTGAAGGGGGACTTGTCCCAGAATCTCAAATCTGGAAGGGGGGGGGGCGGGGCTTGCCCCCTTCAGACCCCCATATGCATTTGTGATTTCGAGCCGCACTAAAAATGTGATTGTTACTACTACGATAAAACAGATAAAAGGATATACACTAAACAGTGTATTAAGCAAAATAGCAAATAATTAGTGGACAGTGGACCCATGGCCATATGCAGAGAGTTGGAGAGGTCTGGGGGCTTTGGTCCATTTGAGACGTATCGGAATTTTTTTACGGCCGGACCATAAACACCAAAGGGGGGGGGGGGTTCGTTGTGTACAATTTCAGTCGGAAAAAATTTCGGTAGGATTTCCCCCATCCCCGCATCCCCTGCTACGCATATATATGGCGGTAAGTCAGCACAGCTGATGCAAGCATAATGTTTCGAGCTCTTTTACACAAGTAATTTGTTATTGGTTTTTGTTATTTAGGTTGCCAGCTATGTTCCAAATCGAACCGCTCAGCAATGCCGGTCGCGCTGGATGATTCGAAACAAAAATGGCGGGTTGGCTAAGAAGTCGCAGGATCGAGTCTTTTCATCACGGGTGAAATCGTTTTTGAAATCTGTTCGACCACAACAGCGAAGGGCTTGCGGCTCAGTCTATTAAAATGCCAGATCTCTTGACCAGAGATCTCATTTTTCAGTTTTATAGAAACATTGTTTGTGTGTGTATATAATTATTTCTTTCAGAGGATTGATATTATTTCTTTGTTTTGAGTTCAATCTCTTATTTTCCAAAGTGATTGTGATTTTGCCTTTGCCCATCGTATAGTATTACTCTGCCACATACATGTTATAGTATATTACTCTGTCACATACATATTATGTACATACGTGTAACAGGGTCAAAATTTTGTGGGGATTTCTTCGGCCCCCTTGTCGACCAAAAATACCCTAATTTTTCAAAAAGTGGCATGAACTTTTTCTGAGATTTTCGGGAGCCCTCGAGCTTTTTTGGAGAAGTTTCCCGCCATTACCAACCTCGTATATACATGTTTTCATTTTAAATTTGATCGTTTATTATAGTGTTACATAGTTGACACTTTGACACTAATTTTATTAAATTTAATTTTTTATTTCAACAAGTCGCTAAGAAAGTTCTGTCTCTCGAATAGTGCAAAATGTTATTGTCTTTTTTACTGTGGCAGGTTGTTGCATTTTGTTTTTTGGTTGTGTTTTTGCTTTTTTGAGTGCAAATCTGCTACAATTTTAGATGGGGTGGACTTCCGCCCTGTTCAGCCCCTGTAATTTTTCATGACGAAATTTTATTCTTGGATTCTCCCATCGGTTTTTGATGAGCCAGATAAAATAACAGAAACTCCTGTTTAAAAAACTCTAAAAATTGGTCCCGCTATTTTCCAAATATTCATATGGATAGTCTACTCTTGTTAAAATATTTATCAGTGACGTAAAACGTAAAGCAGTACGATAGAAAATATTCAGTACGTCAGTAATGGAAATAGTATAAATTTTACTCAGCGTTAGTTGGCTGTAAATAGTAGGTATTTGGTTTCGTTAATTTTTTGGGTTTGAATTTTTCGTTCGCGTGTTGCATTTTTTTGTTTTCAATGAATTATATATTGTTTGTGATTTATTGAGTTTATGTTGCCGTTTTTCAGAGCTTATATTTTTGTTTGTAAATATTTTATTGTTTCATATTTATATTTACAGTTATTACTGGTTACTGTTTTGTTATAATAAAAAAATCAATTTACTTGAACTCTGTGTGGACCTGGGGGTCGTTTCAGAAACTTCACATAAGTCTTATGGGTCCCATAAAGTCTTACATATCGTTATAGGTGTTTCAGAAGCGTGACATAACTTCTGGATCACCTCATGTTCTATCATAAATTTATGTTTTCCACCTAAATTTATGGGTAGCCTGATAATTACTACATAAATTTATGTCATACTACTCATGAAATGCTAAATGTGGGTGCCGAGTTTTCTCATAAATTTAGGAGAACGTGAGGGCACCCATAACTCACCTTTGAGCTAAATAATTGGTACAAACCTCAAAAAAAGCATGAAAACTGGTTCGCTGGGTAGAGCATAAAGTGGCATAGTTTAGGGAATGTATTTTTTAAAACTTTATTGATCTTTTCTGAAAAATCTGATTTTAAGATTTTACTATAAAACGACAGCAGCAGGTATGGTGGTAACTGTTATGCGCTTGAATAATTAAATCGACTAACGAACCTATTCATTACTTTTTAAATTGAGATTTTAAACGAGCACACCCTCAGTACGAAAATCAAAGCTGTGATCGTGCTGCTAGGCATCTAATTGTGCGAGCGCGTGTGCGTGCGCATTCCATGCTGTTTTCAGCGAGAGCATATAATTTTATGTGAGAACTTTATGGGAGAACTTATGGGAAGGTTATGTGAAGACTTCTGAAACACTTCATGTACAACTCGTAACCTCATAAGTTCTCCCATAAATTCAATTTAGGTAATACTTTATGTAAAGACTTATGTAAAGTTTCTGAAACTAACTACCCCCTGCAGTAAGAGCTTCTGATTACTGAAGTTTGACCAAAAAATCCTGGATTCTGAGACAAAAAGAAACACGCGAATTCACTACGAAAAGAACGAATTCAAGCATGAAGAGTACAGCGAGTAGTCACAAAAATCACGCCACCTGTTTTATCTCAAGGCTACAATTTTTGGTCAGACCTTAAAATTTCGTGGTTACAGCCGTAATAGTCGGCTGTATATAGCCGTAATAGTTAGTTTCAGTCGGCAAAATTAGAAATGATGCCACTAGTTGTAAGATACATTTATCACTTGAACTACGAGTGAAATAATAACTCAAAATATCGAAGCCTCACAAGCTTGAACTGCTCTGCTAATGTTATCACGTCGCCTGTTCTGGCAACTACGTTAGGTAAATTCTAATTCAATCGGGCGATTTAATTTAGGAAGGCTTTTTGACCTCTTAAATACTGCACAGAAGTAGGGGTGTTTCAGTTAACTGATAACTCATTTTCAGTTAAGGGGGTAATTGCGTTTTTAGGTGTTTTTTTGAAAGGCCATAGCTCAGCGTTTACAAATTCAAATCACAAGCGGTCTTTTGCATTAGGTAGAACAATATCATTCCTAAATGTATGCCATGTATTGAAATTTAACCTGTGATTTTGTTTCCAGTATAAGCGACTAAAGAAAGGTCCTTTCCAAAATGTTACAATTTTTTACAAAAAGTTTGCGCCACAGCTCTGAATCATACGATTACCTGTTGGGGCTAAAAGTTGGTAAGGTTTTTGACATGTTTAAAATCCCCAGGCATGTCCCCCACTTTTTTAATAACTAGTCAATTTACTGAGAAAATAGCTGAAAAGCAAACGCACCGAAAATTTAAGATATTTTCTTGTAATTAAAACCCTCTAAAAATGTCCACAGGTGAAATTTCGAAAAAGTGAGAGACATGCCTGGGGATTTTGACCTTTACAGTGCTGTCCCAAAAATTTATGCTCAGGCGTCACTTATAACTTGAGTACTGGTGGCGCAAAGTTTACATAGAAATCACAAAAACCTCGAAAACGCAACTACCACCTTAAGCGCATAACTGAAAATGAAAATTCAGTTCTGCATGTAACTGATTTGAGGAATTTCAGTTCAGCTGTGACCTGAAATATTGAATGCAGACATGTGTCTCAGTTAAGGTGGTAGTTGCGTTTTCGAGGTTTTTGTGATTTCTATGTAAACTTTGCGCCACCAGTACTCAAGTTATACGTGATGCCTGAGCATAAATTTTCGCGACAGTACTGTAAAGGTCAAAATCCCCAGGCATGTCTCTCACTTTTTCGAAATTTCACCTGTGGACATTTTTAGAGGGTTTTAATTACCTACAAGAAAATATCTTAAATTTTCGGTGCGTTTGCTTTTCAGCTATTTTCTCAGTAAATTGTTATTAAAAAAGTGGGGGACATGCCTGGGGATTTTAAACATGTCAAAAACTTTACCAACAAAACAGCCCCAACAGGTAATCGTATGATTCAGAGCTGTGGCGCAAACTTTTTGTAAAAAATTGTAATATTTTGGAAAGGACCTTTCTTTAGTCGCTTATACTGGAAACAAAATCACAGGTTAAATTTCAATGCATGGCATACATTTAGGAAATATATTGTTCTACCTAATGCAAAAGACCGCTTGTGATTTGAATTTGTAAACGCTGAGCTATGGCTTTTCAAAAAAACACCTAAAAACGCAATTACCCCCTTAAGTGTGCACGTTTATTTTTTTGATGCATTTTAGCCCCATATAGCATAGATTATATTATATAAAGTGAAATGAAAAGAATATGATAACCCTTCAGTTTGGTAGCGCAATAGAAAGCTGCAGTGCACATTATTAGCGGCAAAAAACAACCCAAGTGGGACACCTTGGGTGCATCTAAAGGGTTCCAGGATAAGTGATTAACCATCACCTGTGAGTCTGTGACCTGGGCCCAATTGTATAAACATTTCAACGGCCGTTGAACTCAACGGCCGTTGAAATGACCGGCCGTTTAAATGGTTCGAATTTTATAAACGATGAAATCGTGTGATTTTGGCTGAGAAAAATGTAAATTTCAACAGTGATTTTATAAAAAAAAGTCCGTTGAGATAAACGGCAGTTGAAATGAACGGCCGTTCAACGGCCGTTGAAATGTTCAACGTGTGCTGAAACGAGTGGGGGGTACCCCCCCCCCTGAAATCAAGACACTTCCCGGATTAGGGGGGGGTCCCCCCTAAAATCATGATTCGAGGGGGGGTACCCCCACCTGAAATCAAGGCGTAAAAGGGCTATTTCGGCCGGAGCATCGTCCGGGCCGATTAGCTAGCTAGGATAGGGAAGAGTGTCATACTCTTCCCTATTATGTACTCTTGGTCGCGTGTTTTCAACGGAGAAATTTCTGAAAATCCGTTGATTTCAACGGAAAAATTTTGTTTATAAAATCGCTGTTAAAATTGCTGAAAACCTCCGTTGAAAATTTTCAACGGACTTTTATACAATCGAAACATTTTGAACGGCAGTTGAATATGTTAAATAGCAATGGAAAAAATGTACATTTTAACGGAGAATTTTTCAACGGCCGTAGAAATAAACGGCCGTTAAAATTTTTAACAAACCACAATATTTCAGCGGCCGTTCAAATTTCAACGGCCGTTGAAAGTTCAACGGCTGTTGAAATTCTTTATACAATCGGGCCCTGATCAGATTGTTTTGTGGCATCCTTTTAGCTCCGTGAGATTACGTGGTTAATGTGTCTCTCGATACTTATTTTAGCTCCTTCTGTTTTATATTTGTATGGGCTGTAGGCTGAGGCCTGACGGTATCCAGTTCCAGGGGCTATTTGGATATTTAAGAAATTACGTGCCGTAGTACGAAAATTCTAAACTCTTTTTAAAAATGTAGTTCTGACGTGTTCGTTAATGAACTTTTAGAAAGAATTTGAACTTTTTTAATGTTGAAGCACAATAGGCCCGAGACTGGTAAAAGCCGGCCGGCCGGCCGGCTAAAATCGGACGGCCGGCCGGCCAGCCAGATTCGACCGACTGAAAAACTTAGGCCGGCAAGTTATATCAAAATGACACTCTAGAATTGGATGAATTGGTTTTGTCCAAAAATCCGGCCACTCCGGCCGGCCGGCCGAACTTCTTCGCCGGCTGGAGCCGGTTGGCGGCTTATGCGGCCGGTCACCAACTGTACCCGAGGCTGGTACCCACTTAGGTATCTAGAGGAATTAAAGCAGCACAAATATACCTCGGTCGGTACTCGGTAGTCGGTACATTTCAATTTTTAACGGTACATTTAACTGATCACAATTGTTATAAATCTAATTTATAGACATTAATATAATTTCAAAACCATAAAACACTTAAAAAGTGGATTTTGAGTGATAATTTTGGTTTCTACATTTTTCAATATTTTTACCATGTAACTGAAATTAAAATCAGTTAAAGTTATCAGTTATCAGTTAAGTTAACTTAACTGATAACTTAACTGATTTAATGTTGCCTAACTTAACTGATAACTTAACTGGTTTAAAATTCTGTAACTTAAAACATCCCTACACAGAAGACTGAGATTATGCTATTATTTAATAAGTTGCAAAATTCACACAATCTGTTTTGTCTTAGCAGAATCCAGTCACTTTTGATCAGGCCTAAGTTGATTTACTGAATACTGGTACTGCCGCAAATGAGCTGCAACAGAAAACATAAAATTCTTAATCCTTAACGAAAACTGGTAAGCTCAATTGATTCAGCGTTCCATTCCACTGGCGTTGTTAGATTTGCTGGCTTTCACCAGCTCAGAGTCTTTGCACTGAATTGAATAAATACGGGAAGTCTAGTCTTTTTCATATTAATTCTCAGTTCTCGTGGACACTGGTGAACTGAATCCAGTTTCCACTTGAAGCATAGGACTGGGTGTTTTTCTGGCAGGGGATTGAGATCTGGGTATGGAATAGACTTTCTGGGCCGGAGATTGTTGCTGACTTTTAGGTTTAGGTGACTGCGTTGGTAACACTGGGTTAGTGGTTGGCTTTCGGTTTACTTTTTTCACAGTGGGTTTGATGAAATTCTCCAACCTAGAACAAACATATTTCGGGTTTGGTAATTGTCTGTAATCCGTATTTTTAATCAACCGTTTTCTAACAACCTTAACTTTTCTGATAACAAGTCGAAGCAGTGAGATTGGTGCAGTTATATAATAGAACTTGGTGCTAGTCTGGTTATGGTAGTCAAAATGTGTAGATTGCTTACGACGTGTACATACATACACAAGCCCTAGGTACCCCACGTAGCCTAGACCAACATTAATTACAACTACATAACTCAAGTACGCGAAAAAGACTTTTTTGAATTACAACTTTACAACACGAATGAAATTGAAAAAATTATAACAATATGGCCATAAGAGGAGCATCGCCTGAGCCGTTTACGGTGATCTTGGTTACTAGTCATTATTTCTGTATTTGCCCGCAGATTTGTCTATTTAATTGTGAATTTGACAAGTTGACGGATATCAGGGTTGTGTATACTGCATAACCGTTAATTAAAACTAAAATCCTTAAAAAATTCACTTCTATGGCGATTAAATATAATAGTGCACAACTTATTTGAAAACCAGTTGAACAATGAAATTACCAAACTTCCTGCGGATGGTTCGGAGACCTCAATAGGCCGACTAGAAGCATAAAACTGAGGAAAGATGAAGACAAATTGATCAGTATCAGCAAAGTAGATAATGTCGGCTTGTAAGCGCAAAAGCTTTGATCTTCTACAAAACAGCTGCTAGCATTAGAAGTTGGGATGTAGGTGACTTCGGGCAGTTCATTGGCTTTCACGCAGTTGACCAATTCTGTTATATTTATTGTTCTGAAGACAAACTATATATTGTAAATACATAAATGGTTGTGTTTCGAATTTCGATCAAGTTTTTTAACTAATAAGCCTGAGGTGAGTTTCAAAAAGATCGTTGGAGCTAAGATCAAGATATCAGAGACACAGATGTCGAAATGATAAAGATTGTGCGTGTAAAAGTTAAAATTTATGGATAGTTATCACAAAGATGGATTTGCTACAGCAGGGTCTACGTACGGTTTTTGTATGATTTGCACATCGTAATTTCATTACGAAATATTTTCTGATTAATTATGAATTTAGTAGACTTTTCTTTGTTGGTCAGTTAGAACTTAAACCTGCACAAACAATAGTTTTATTTCTCGTCTGCTGAAATTTCAGCTGAGCTAAAACCGGTGTCAGGGGAAAGTGTCCCCTGTAAGTGTACGTTGAATCCATGTTTAGCAAAACCATCTTTGGGAAATACATCTTTTGTTTTCAGTGATAGCTCACCGGTCCAGCAATGCAGAACCTCGCACAATTGGGCTGTCGATTCCAATCAGAACAGTCAAAACGACCGATAAGGTGGAGCCGATCAATAAATCAATTTGCAATCGATTATTGGTTGTAGTGGGCAATAGTTTGGCAAAAACAGACTGCAGTACACTCAGCAACCAAATGGGTAATAAAATAAATCCATAATTTTTATTCTGAGGCTTCAGTAAATAGCAACTGACATCCATAAGTCCAAAAAGCAGATTAAATAGAACAAATCCGGCGGACATCATTCGAATTATTGGCATCGGAAAAACTGATACATCTTCCGTTTCTTCGATAAGTGGCTCACTGGACTCGCGTGAGCCTAAAGTTACTTTTTTCACGGATGCTGGTGTCGGTTTTCGTTTTATACCACGTTTCACAGTTTTTGATGCCAACGCTGCCATTAGGACTAAAAATATCTATCCATAAAAAGCGTTGAAAGCTATTTCCAACTCTGAAATCTCCGACATGGAGTCGCATAAAAATTATGTCGTAGGAAGAAGTAGCGGACTATTATTGACAATCAACAGTAAATTTTTATTTTAAGTATTTGACATTTTACATATTCAAGAGTCACAAAAAGAAATCTTTACTACCTAAATGGGCACAGAGTACATTCCTCAATATTTTTGTAAACCTTCATTCAAATTCAAACGAAAATGTAACTGTTAAAAGCAAAAGTCAGAATTTCTTAGCCTCATTCAGCCTAAAATAAGATTCTTACATTTTTAAGCACCAGTGACACTTGTAAAATTTATTTTATGGAAGCCGAGGCTATGTAACGCGCTTGGTTATAAAAAATTCATGAAAACTACATGTAAAAGCCAATTTATATTAGCTGGAAACAGGTTATGGCATACATGCAGACCAAAAGACATTTCAGCTCTTGTTATAATAATCAATAAGGACACGCCGCTTCTTGCACATTCAGCTTTGAGTCAAGTGTGTCTGCACCATTATGCTTTTTACAAAACGTGTCCTCACCCTATGTTGGAGACTTAGCTGGCACGCTAAGCATCAAAAGAAAGCCATTTCAGACTGTGTTATTTGTGACGGCTAAAGAAGAATGCTGAAAAAGGAAGGCTAGTGTGCATTTTCAAGGGCCCACTTGTTCAAAACTACAATTGTTACAGATTCAACAATTGTTTTTACGCGGCGGCCTCAGCCGCCGCGTATATACTATATTACAAAATGTGAATTCTCATGTATCTTAGCTCACTATGTAAATCCACACAGCGATATTAATCAATAAGTGTGTGTGTGTGTGTGTGTGTGTGTGTCGTGATAGGCTATCGACAGGATCGGAGATTTTCCAGGTGTACTTGTGAGCATTGGCACTATAGTGGACGCCTTTACTTGAAGTTCAGAAAAGTTACGTGAACAATGTCCTGTACTCCTTGCTATGGAATTATCTGGATTTATGGACCTGGCAGTTTTTTTTAAATTTTGGATTATTCTTCATGCATACCATTCTGCATAAACATTCTATGAAGATTCGTTTTGTATGCACGTCATGGACGCTTTAAAAATTCAGGTTTTAAGAGTCTAGGTCTGCTGTAAGTGTCCATTCTATACAGTTAAGTTGGTTTGCCAAAGTTTAGACATCGTCAAACTTCATATACACTTCATACACATTACATAGCATCGTCAGCGAGTTACCTACTTTGCGCGCAACTTCCAGCCAGAACATAAATTGAAGAACACAACGTGAGAGTGAACACACATTTACGCCAATTCTGTGTCTGACTTTTTTGACCAGAACTGCAGCTTCATGTAGGTAACGAATAAAGTTGCTGGCGATTTATAAATTTTTCAGAACTAACGTTTTCGTTTATGCTATCCTAATTGGCCAGCAGTTGCGATTCAAGACAGGCAGTAGGCCTGTTAAATATAAGATTTTGGCTTTAAAAATTTTTGGTGCCGCGTTTTATATTCGAAGAATATCTTCAGCATTGCAAGCATGTCGCAACTCGCAACGCAATCTGTCAACAATTAACGGAACTTTACTCGCAAAACGTGCTTGTTTGCCCCATGAAAGCGATCGAATACATATTCGCTTCTTTCTTGTGTTGGAGAATAGTCCGGCTACGAACTATTTCACAATACAAGAGTAGGTATACATATTTATGCTACTGCAGCTGAGGAGTGTCACGTGTGAATCATCCATATTCCCGTACGGACGGAATTTTTACTAATATGCAAATTAGGTAGCGGGCTGGTAAAGATACGGGTCTCGCTCGCTACCGCTAGTTTTTCCTGCTGCGCCACAGCGCCTGTGCGTCTGTGTGTATTTTTATTGGTGTAATTTTGCGGATGTAAGTGAGCATGAGTGTGTGTACATAATGAGTCTGTGATGCTCATCCTGTGTTTGTTGTTATGCTCATCCTGTGTTTGTTGTTATGCTCATCCTGTGTTTGTCTGCGTATCACTGTAGTATTTACGTATGTACGTACGTGCACTTACAAATATTTGCGCATTTGCATTTTTAACGTGAGCCTGTCTAGATGAATTTGAAAGGTACGTAGTTGTTATGTTGTTGCATTTTTAGTTATATCATCATTGTCACTGTGCATACATGATTCACGATTCCTTCTGTCGTTCACTTAATACTTAATTCACTTAATACACTTAACAATTTTACATATTGTCTCAGATCTCAAACTCTCAATTAATAGCCCGTCTCATCTCGGTCTCAGATACACAGTCTCAGTCTCATTTCGATTTTTTACATCAAAATTGCGCACATACAAACAAACATACATACATACATACATACATACATGCATGCATACATATATACATACATACGTAGTCTCAAATTGTTCATTTTATTTCCAGTTCTCACACAAACCGTAATTTAATAAAAGTATATCAATAAACTTAGAATCATAAGCATGATTTTACAAAAATTATCGCTACTTAATTTAAAAAACGTGGGCTCACTAAATGCACTGTGGCTACCACGGTCCGCTAATGTCACGGTTACAAGACAGGCTCAGAACTGTGAGCTGATGAGACACACTTTTGCAGATAGCTTTTGACAAATTTTCGCAGGCCGGGCCGCATGCCGAGCAGGGTAGAAAAGCGCAAATCGTGAAAAAAACGCAAATTGCTAAGCTTTTTTGAACATGCAGATATAAACACAGTTTTAATCGCTATTTGTCAATCACGGATGGTAACTTTTTCAGTCGTACACGAGTAGTTTTAATAAAAATTTGAAGTTGGCTCAGTGACAGACTGTTGGATAGTACATATACAGCTGTTCCGTCAAGTTTTAGCCATTATCGTGTTTTTTCGTAGAATTACTAAATATCTCCAGTTGGGCCCGACGCCGGCTGGTTCGGCCCGAGCAGGAATTCTACTCCCAAACAGATGTTTATTTGCTGCGCAGCAGGTTTTGGTTCAATTCGTGAAAGTATAGGTTTGATATTTACAGACCTATTTTCCATTGGTCTTTGCTTGTTCTTATATTCCCAGTGTACGGATTTGTATCGTTTTTATACATGTCCTGGGAACGTAAGCGTTCCAAGTCAAGTTCCTCTGCTGAAGTGGTGAGGAGTCTAGCAGGCCGTCCGTAACACCGATATCGGGTCAGTCGGACTCAGAGTCCCGAACAAGTACTGTTTGTTTGCGACCCAGCCGGTAATTTGTCTAGTCTGGACCCATCTCCTGCGAGTTTGTCTCGTTGGTCGCGGAGGCGCGTCGGTCTTCAATGGGTTCCGTTGGCTCCCGGTTTCGTTCAGCTTCGTGCAGAAGCATTCATTCACAACGTCGGTGCGACAATAGCCCTATTCCCACAATGCTCGCCAGGCACGCAGTCCAGGCCCGTCCGCATCAAAAACCGTTCGGGAGTCTACAGCGTTGCCTAGAAGGCTGCCAGCGGAACGCCAGGGAGCCACGCGTAAACGTCGACACTGCTCCCTTTCGCCTCTGAGCCAGGTTGATGAATCGGTGGTTGCAGGGCGCAACAATCCTTAGGGAGGTACGCTCCGACCAGCAAATTCACGCAACTCTTTGACGTGGTCCTAACCGCGCTTGGTTCAGCCAACCGGCGCCTAGTGTTGCGACGCGCTACTGTGGCGCTAGGCACGTTTGGTGCGACGGTACGCCAAAAGCGCTCGGCGGCAGAAGCCTTGCGTGAGCGTAATCCTGGCGACGAATTACTGTTGTCCAAGGAGATCCGGAAATAGTCAAAGGAGGACAGTATGCAAAAAATTAGCCTGAACACTATTGACGTTTCTTCACTGCAGCTGACATAAATTTGTTTTGTCCCCCTGTCCTTACGTCCTTAAGAATAAATATGAACCGGGCTTAAGAGTACCCAAGAGTCCCCCTTTGAGAACAAACACACTGTAGGGGGGATCAGTCGGCTGGAGTTATACCTATGTTTGGAAGTTCACAATCTATATTACACAAAACAGTTCAACTATCCTGAAAAACAAGCTACGCTTTACAGTTAGTTGCCCTCTTGTGAACCGGTCTGCAACGAGTTTCCTTCATGGCATAGGACCACAACCTTATAGCCTACGATATACCTGACCTGACATTACCCCTGTAACACCAGCAAAGTTATATACCTTGATTTACTGTGATAATAAATTTAATAAATATATAATATATAAAGAGAAAAGCAACAGTCCAAAACGAGCAATAATTACACACCACATGTACGCAAATTGGATTAAATGACTGACATAGTATCGGGAGTAAGTACAGAATTGGAAACGGTAAAATTTCAAATTATTAACAAAGGTATTTGCTATTACATAATGTGCACAGAACACTAAAAAACTGGTACTTACGGAGAGCATTACAAAGCAGCTAGCTGTTCGCATACTCCTGGAAATACCTAGTTCCCACAGAGATACTTTTTACTTAAGCTCAAGTTAAGCTTTCCACTTTTACTTGGGGTAAATGGCTAAAATAACAAGTATAAAGTACATTTATAGAACCAAAACTTTTATTCAAACCCTGAAGTGAAAAGTACATCTGTGTGAACCAGGCCTAACTCTCAGCGACTTCTGCACTGCGCGCAGCCCAGTAGGACCAAAGGCAAGGTCGGACGATTACGCTGACGCGCCAAACAAAATCTGATGCAAACCCGAGCCTTATAATGCAATTATAATGCGCGCTGTGAATTTAGCAGCATGCACTTAGTTATTGACGTTAGTTATTGCACTGTTTTTTCAAGACAAGTATGACATAATGTATATATAGGCGGCAGGAGCCTCTACTGCACCAATTCACAAAAATCTAATTATAGAAGAAGATATATATATAATAATTATCTAATTATTACAGAATTATCTAAGCCTAGAAGACTGCCAGCGGAACGTCACAGTGTTTAACAATAAAACTTGTTTTGAAAAAAATTTCAAAATTCAAACGTAAGTCAAAGTTGACTTGCAATGCGATTTGATCGCATATGAGGTGATTACAGGTAGTCAATAAAAGGGAAAAATTCCAGGAGCCATAACTTTTTATACGGTTGTGGTATCGACGTTTAATTTTTTTTAAAAGCTAGCGCTTGTCAAGAGCTATCGATTGATAGGTCGCACGATGACGTAAAAACCAACCAATGTTCCGTATTAATTGCGTGACAAAACACAAAATCGACAAAATTGTTCCTATGCGTTTTTTAGTAGTGTCGATTGTTGCTATTGTTATGTTTTATGTGTTCTCTCACAAATGCCATAAGTTGGCGGCAGTAGCGTAGCCAGGGTTCTCAAATGGGGGGGGGGTTCAACCAAAAGTTTTTTTAAAGGCCGAATTTTGTCAACTGGAGATGTATCAGAAATTTTTATCAACAGGACAACTAACATTAAGATGGGATCTATGGGAAGCCCCAAAAAAAATTTCAAGATTTTTTCATTTTTTTAGGCCAAATTTGGTCAATTGGAGACGTATCGGAAATTTTTTTCTGGCCGACCCCCAAAAGCTAAATAAAGAGGAGACCCTTGTTGACAACTTGTTCAGGTTCCACCAAGGGGCTTCAGACCCCTGACTGAACCCCCCCCTGGCCCTGACTACGCCCATGTGGCGGGGGTCTGCGGGCTGCAGCCCACCAGGAGCCAGAGCTTCTGTATATGTATAGAATTTTAAAACAAAATGTGCAATGAAAATGCAAATTTAATCAACAAAAACACTAATGAAAGAGCCTGGGTAATTGCGGGGGTCCAGGCCTAGGGGCGGGACCTCCCAGTGCAATGTGCAATGACAAAATGTGCAATGAAAATGCAAATTTAATCCACAAAAACACTAATGGAAGAACCTGGGTAATCGCGGGGGTCCAGGCCTAGGGGCGGGACCTCCCAGTATGAGGGCTTAGTATGGGGCTTAGGGCTAGGCTTAGTATCAGGCTTAGGTTCAGGCTTAGGCTCAGGCTTAGGCAATAAAAAAAACGAAATTTTCAGAAAAATCCTGCCATCATAGCCTAGACGATGCCTTAAAACATCATAACGCACTCAAAACCATCCAAAAACAAAGATTATTGCCATTTTTGGCTTCGAACTTTGGCCTACGTTCACTTTCAAAAACACTGAAAATGCAATTTTCAAGGGGTTATACATAGCTCAGAAAATCCAAATTTGGGGATAGGGGTTCTATTACAACAAGCCCAATCTGCGGCAAAACCTTCAGTAAGTATTAAGAATTACGTTCAAGTAAGCTGACCAGCAGGTCAGTTAAAACCTGTTGTGCAGCGGATAATTATCTTATTGTAAATAATGTGTATGCAAAAGTTCAAAGCGTTTTTATCTTACAACAAGTTGTTTATGCAAAAAACCTGAAGTAGTTTGTTTTATCTTACAACAAATTATGTAGGAACGAGTTGCTTTGATGAGTGAGAAGTGTATTCATTCTTTCATGACCATCAAATGACTACAGTTCGCAGGAAATGTAATATATGATGCTGCCAACAAAATTGTCTGTTCAAAATATATGTACATACATAAACCTACAATTACAAATAAAAATACACTCACTCAAACAAAAACATTGAAAATCTTACTTATATATAAGTTCGGTACCGTGGTAAGGTCGAGATGAACCGTTCGTGACTGCTCACGCTAACTATTCACCATCACTGTTTCAATAAACATACCTTTAGCAACATGGAATTTGTAGCTAAATGGTTGGCACCCACGTATGAGATTATTGATTTGAATTTAATTCTACTGTACATAATTCAATTGAGGCTCTAGTTCTCGTTTTTACGCGGCCCCCGGGGCCGCGTATATACTGTATTCGGAATCTCAAACTCCTACGTTAATCTGGGTAGGTCAAATTTCTAGTGTTATTGCTTCATTGCATTCACTCAATAACTTTATTTTCAAAAATTAACAATAACGAGGTGCATTAAGTATTATTAGTTTTTGGCTTCTAGCTTTTTTTTGGGCAAGCTCGCAGTCGGTTTCGTCATGAGGGTATTTGAGGGTAGCAGTTGTTCTTCAAGGGATGGTTTCAGGTAGTTGCTTCGCATCACGCTTGCAGACCTCCATCTTCCATGGTTCATGAGGATTCGCTCTGGCACGCCCGCTGCTGCAGCTGATGAGGCTGCACCCTTCCGGAACGAGTGAAAAGTTATATTGGTGGGGAGTCCTAAATCGGACTTAGCTTCGTTTAATTGGTTTCGCGCTTGGTTGTAGGTGACTGGTCGAGATAGGGGTAGAGTTCCTTCCTTAAGGAAATTTTGCGGGCCGGGCCCGGGCCGGGCCGACCTATGTGCTCGCGGGCCGGGCCGGGCCGACCTATGTGCTCGCGGGCCGGGCCGGGTCGGTGGTGGGCCGGGCCGCGGGCCGGGCTGGGCCGGTGGTGGGCCAGGCCGCGGGCCGGGCCAAGTTTAAACAAAGCCAAATTTTTCCAAAAAAGCCAACACCTTCGAAAAACACGACTATAAGCTAATTCAAACACATAAACACTGATATGACAATGTGGCAGGGTATATTTACCCCCCTTGTTGCAAAACTGAGAGAACTGGAGAAAATTTTACTTTTTCTTCAAGTGCCAACAACAAATGCCGATTTGGGGTGGAATTTTTGCTCACGACGGAAACTTCTCCCCTGTTTTACCCTTGATGGAACCCCCGTCTCTCCCCTGGCACCAAATTTTGGAGATGGGTCTCACCCCCATTCCCACTCAACTACATGTTGGGTCATACATGTGTTAACATTACAAATTTAGAAATTTCTTGAAAATTTAATTCAAAAGTACACAGGTAGGCTCAGTGAAAAGCCATTTTGTTAGATAGTGTTAGACTATTTATACAATTTTTAGCCTTTTTGACCGCTTTTTGTGCAATTTCGTGAAATTTCCAATTTTATTACTAATCGGCCCGCGGCCCGCGGCCCGCCACCGGCCCGGCCCGGCCCGCGGCCCGGCCCACCACCGGCCCGGCCCACCACCGGCCCGCCGGGCCGGTGGCGGGCCGCGGGCCGAAAATTTTGGCGGGCCGGGCCGGGCCGGGCCGACCCCTCAAAAAACCGGGCCGGGCCGGGCCGACCCCTCAAAAAACCGGGCCGGGCCGGGCCGACCCCTCAAAAAACCGGGCCGCGGCCCGCCACCCGCCCGCGAAGGAACTCTAGATAGGGGTGTCTTGCCTCTTAGGGCAGGAAATATTGGGCGATCATGGGCATAGGCACCGAGTGTCTTCAGTAGAGAAATGTGCTCCTGGAGTATTTCTGTTGTGCCCTGGCTTCTAGTTGCGATTAGTACTTTAGCGCCTTTTGCTAACTGGTCAGTTTTTGACTTTTTTATGTAGATTGTTGTAGCGGTCTGACCCAACTCTACATCCTGGCATTTTAGGTTTAACGCTTCTGAGATTCTGAGGAGGCCGTAATACAGTAAGACCAGAATGGAGCCTATCCTCAACGCTTTGGCGGTTTTTTGTTTGTGGAAATAGTCTGTAATTGCTTCAATTTGAGAGTTTGTGACTGCTACTGTTGGGGTGTTAGGTGAGTTAGCCTGTCGCAGGGCTGCACTGAATGCCACTGTGGCTAGCTGTGATTCCGTGGGTGAGACGAGCGCTGATAGTCGATGTGCCCATGTAACTGAGCTCCATGCTATTTTAATGGTGGAGGCTGAGCTTCCCTGTTCGCTGAGTGTTTTTACGAACAACAGCAGTGTTATCGGTTTTGCTGGCAGGTAACATAAGCCCTTGCTTTCTGCCCATGTTTTAAATTTGGTCAGGCTACGCAGGTACTGGTTGCGGGTGTTAGTAGCTACCCCTTGATTTAGGAACAGCTTCAACTCGTTAAGCTCGCGTGTAATGTCTCCTCTGAAGCTATTTGGCAGGATTAATGCTGTGTTTTGGATTTCCTCGATATCTAAACAAGAAAAGCATGACGCTAGGGAGGGTGGGCGGGCTTAAGAGCTTGCTTCAAAGCTAGACTGATTGCGAACTTTTCTGCTTGTGTGGTCTTATATACCGCCGTTTCAGCTCATTTGCATATCGCAAGTGATATGCAAATTAACTTCTTCTAACGATACGTATGTATGTATATACTTTGGAAACTAATAGTTATTGCTTCATTGCATTCACTCAATAACTTTATTTTCAAAAATTAACAATAACGAGGTGCATTAAGTATTATTAGCTTCTGCGGGTTAAAGAGCGTTTGGGGGTGTGCTGAAATCAAACGCATGGGCGATGAGGGGTGACGTCAAGTTTCTTCCAAGGACGGAGTTGACTTGGGAGCCGGGCAATACGGAGTCGGGGGACGGGGCGAAAATGCAGCATCCTGTGGCAGCGGCGTTGTTTGAGGTTCTGAAGTCAATTAAAAAAGGCCAAAAGGCACTGGATGGCCAGTAAGGCGTTACAATTGTCCCCTTTGCTTTAGAGCTCATCAGGTGAGTTAGTGTTTTCGGTATTAGAAAAAGTGGGGGTACGAGCCAATTATTTTCGCCCGCCCATGAGACAGAAAAAGCGTCAACCCCTTCTGTACCTGGTACCCATACTTTTGAGTTAAATCTTGGCGTTTTGGAGTTTTTACTGTTGGCGAAACGATCTATGGTAAAGGGGCCCCAATTTTGGTTTAGAATATTGAAGATTCTGTATCCTATACTCCAATCATCTCAGTCTAAGCAGCGACTGTAAAAGTCTGCTACTTGGTTTTGCTGCCGGGGTATCCACTCCATCTCTAATCTGATTTCGTTCGCAACACAAATGTTAAAAATTCTAAGTGCCACCTGTTGCAAGTGCGGTTTCATGCTGCCTACGGTTGTTATAGTACATGCAGCTCGGTTATCTGAGAACATTTTTACGATTTTTCCTTTCAGGTTTTCGGAGAAAGTTTGCAAACCGAATTCAATTGCTCTGAGCTCTCTGAACGTTGATGAGGTGCACGACTCCTCTGGCAGCCAGGCAGTAATATCCGCTTGTGAGGTTTCATTTTTAGGGTTACTACTCCTGCGCCAGTGCTGCTTGCATCGGCCCAGATCAAAATTTTGGGCAAGGAATATGAAAGAAGCTTTTTTGGTTTCAGGGTTTTCAAGTGTTTTTCCCAAAAAATTAACTCTTTTCTGACTTCTATGTCGAGGTAAAACGGCCTATCCCAGCCCTGGGCGGATGCAGTAGCTATGTGCATGAACCTGGTCATCAGACGAGTTACTGGTCCTATGACCAAGTTTAAGGCCATTATGTTACCTGTAACTTTTGCCAGGTGTCTGGCTGTGGTCTTGTCTAGGCGAGATGTTTGCAGCACAAGGTCATAACATTTCAGCAGTTTAGCGGGGGGGACGCTTAGAGAATACTCACTGAGGTCGATGTTGAAACCTAGAAAGTCTAGGCTTTGGACCGGGTCCCATAGGCACTTCTCGTTTTCCGTAAATCCCAGGGATTTCAGATCGCTTCGACATCGGTCCGCCGCCCATTTTGTTTCCTCGTAGCAACGCCCTGCAATAAGACCGTCATCTATGTAAAGTGTTACTTTAATACCCATGGAGCGCCAATGGGCAACAACTGGTCTTAGTAGCTTAGTGAAAAGAAACGGTCCTAAACAGAGGCCAAACGGTAAGACAGTGAAAACATAATGACGACTTTTGCCGTCAGTCTCCCAAGAGAAACCAAGATAGTTTTGAAAACTGGGGTGAACGTCAAGATGGTAATATCCGGACTTTATGTCAAATTTGCACAGATAGCCGTTTTTTGTGAGAAAAGTAGAAGCAGTTTTCAAATCCTCCATTTTGAACTTGGGGGGTTTAGGTGTTTGTTCACGTATCTGAGATCCAAAATAAAACGTTTTTTCCCGCTTGAAACTGTCACTGAAAGGGGGCTAACTATCCAGGGTTTTCCCGATACTCTGCGAACGAAGCCTTGATTGGCCATGTCTTGTATTGTTTCAGTTACAAATTTAGCCTCTAGCATGGCTGACCTATTGTTTGGGAAGTGCTTTTGTTTTGGCAGTGTAATGAAAGGTAAAGAGAAACCATTTTTTACTATGTTCAAGACGAACCCGTTGTCTGTAACTTTCCTCCAGTCGGCCAGAGACCGACTTAAGTTTCCCTTTATACAGAAAGTGTGGTGAGACAAGGACTTACTCTGGGCCACTTCTTCACTGTTTCGAGGTGGTGGGGCCGTTTTTGCGGCTTGAGCATTCCGCGCTCCAATGTCCGTATTTTCCGCAGTTGAAGCACTGGCTGGACGCTTTCCGGCTTGCAGCTTCCATTTCTTGCCAGTACGCTCCGGGGAACAGGGGGCGGGGTGTGTGCGCTTGGAAGCGAGGAGGCGCCAGCTGCGGGGTATATGGCCTCCATCCGGCTGTTTGGTTGTCGTAGGGAGCATGGCGGCGTTTGAACCGTGGGGCTTTCTTTTCAGCGTCAGCTCTGGCCTGCTTAATCGCCTTTTGGATTCGTTCTGAAACGTGTACAAGTGGCGATTTTTTAGTACGATTTTCTAGAAAAAAGTTATTTATATACATACATATTTATTTTATAATTTTTTTTTTCAATTTGTACAACCGCGTTTTCTCTCATGTCTCATCTGGGACTCAACCCACAGACCTATGGCTAACAGAGACTAGCAGCATGGCACTCGACAATTTTGCACAACAGCACTTTCTCACATATCTCATCTGGGACTCTACCCACAGACCTATGGCTCACAAAAAACTAGCATAAAAGCACTCGACCACCTGTCTCCACTGATTGCGTACGCAAAACTTATCGTTCATAAACTTACTACTATCTTCTTGGTTATCACCAAGATCAGCAACTCCCTGGTACTTGTGCACTGCCTGCCAACCCCCGATGTCTGCGATTTTTAAGATTTTCAACCGGTCCCGGATCAGGTTTTGTGCTGTGGTTGTGGCGCTGATGATTGAGTCTCCGTCTACGGTCTCGGCTTCTTCGGATATCGCGGCCCTGATGACCACCAGTTGCTTCTCCACTTCGTAGAGGACTTCGGCTTGTAGTTGTAGGCCCTTGGATTCCAATTTCGCAGGGGCGGATGGGGTCGCAGCCGGGCGTTTTGCCAGTTTTTTCTTCACCAGATCCGCAATTCGTTGGTCTTCGTTGTGGGGCTGTGCGGTTGGCTGTGCGGTTGGCTGTTCGGCTGCAGGATTTTGCTCTGCTTCCATTCAGAATGAAGAGAAGGAAGACTTAAGAGCTTGCTTCAAAGCTAGACTGATTGCGAACTTTTCTGCTTGTGCGGTCTTATATACCGCCGTTTCAGCTCATTTGCATATCGCAAGTGATATGCAAATTAACTTCTTCTAACGATACGTATGTATGTATATACTTTGGAAA
>JASANF010013429.1:0-5000 GCA_030248245.1 Trissonchulus sp. WLG1_4
TGAAAAAGTTGAAAATTTTGTCAAAACTACATACCACAAACTATTCAGCTGGAGCTTCGCTATAGCTCTTCTAGCAGGATTCCAGCAAAGTTTCGTAGGATCAAGGTGAATTCCCTGTTCATTGCAATCAGTAACATATTTTTCAATTTCCTTTTGGCAGTACGAACACTGGTCGCACGCGTTTTGGCAACTTTTGACGTCACAATGTAGCTCTTGGGGAAATCCTAAAATTAGGTAAGTTCAGGTAAAGTTTTAAGTGCATGAAAAATATTATAGGTTATGTGAATAAAAAAAAGGTTTTGACTATTAGTACCAAAGACAAAATTCGCTACCTGAAGCTTCAATTTTTTGTTGCATCATGTCCGTGATATACTGTGTAAATACAGTACTACTGGATGCGTAATTCCAACATTCATAAACATTTTTGATTTTATAACCGTGTTCCAAGGCGTGATGCAATTCAGGAGATGTCCAAGTTCCGTTTAGACACCTTTCATCGTCAGAATGATTGCAAGTTGTAGTTTGTTGCGTTTTTGCACACATGTAGCACAACGGAAACATCAGTTTTCCGTTTAATCTTGAAAAATAAAGTTAAATTTTTGACTACCTTAATTATTCAAACGCACGGGACATTGTACTTTCAATATACTAAGTAAACAATAAAAACGCTTGCTGTGTGGTTTATAAAATAATTTTGAACATTGCCGTACACATTAACAAAACCAAAAATTGTGAGGTACGTTTAAAAGTTTTACGAAATTGAATAAACTGAACAAAACTTACTTCACAGGCAGCACAGGAAAAAGTAAGTTTTTGGGTGGGTATACACTAGCTTTAATTAATCCAAAGTATTTTTGGCACGAGCTGGTAGTAAATTTTTCGCCCTGTGGTAAATCTTTGGTAACTAAAACTGTAGGATGTCCCGTTGGATAATCAAATGTGCCCCCATTTGCGTCTTTTCCGTTCATTACGTAAGGGTATAAACTTGTCACATCAAAATACAACATGCATTTGTTTTGAGCAATTTCTTCTGGTGTAAGCTCAACTAATAGGCGATTAGGCTCAGTTCTCCCACCGAAAAGAGCTGATCTTGGCGTTATGGGACTCTTATAAAACTGCCAAAAAACATCGTTATTCCAAAAATGTTTTAGCGCAGAATCAGATTTTAAAAGAATTTTAATGGTGTGCTCCCACACCATATCAACTACAAATCCAGCTCCAACTAAATCCTGATGCTTGGCAATTGTGTCCAAGTAGATGTCTTGGTGAGGCCTTTTCAAGACAGGATGTACTGCTGATTGATTTGGATAACACTCAGGGCAGCTAAAATGAATGAGTAAAATTTAACTATTGATTTTGAAATGAGGAAATTTTGTATCTATACTCAAACTAAATCATAAACTTGAAATAAATTAAATATGACACTAAGACACCTACTGACGCAAAATTTTCAAAACGTGTAACTTACGAGTGATAAAAACATCCTAAAACACTGATGACTTTTTTTTGAGATGGGATATATCCATCAACTGGTAGTCCTGCCACTATAACCTCTCTGGGACTGTTTCCCGCATGTACAATTTTTTCAGATGTGTTAAGTGCGCAGTAGTCCAAATATTTAATTGCCAGCAACGAATTATAACGTTTTGGGTCGCAATAACCAATTGGTGGCGTAAGTCCCAACGTATTTAACGGCATTTTATGAGCTCTATATATTAAAGAGCACATGTGTGGTAGAGTAACTGCATGTTGTAAAGGATCTATTTGACTTTCGATTATACAAACAGATCGAAACTGGCAAAGGGACTTTTTCAATATAGTAACATCACTTCGGCAATATCTAAAAAAGCATATTGATGGTAAATCATATTGACCAATGGTGTACAACAGGAAAACCAACAGTAAACGTTGATACTGTTTTATACTGTATATAAATTTTTTGCAACTCGGCACAAAACTCGTGTTTAAAACAAATATTAACAGTATCTTTCACGACCATAGAGACTCGCAGTACAGAAAAGTTAAAAAGTGACAAAGGTAAAACTTTTACAGTCAATAACATTGCTATAACATAACATGCAGAACAGTATCGCTTATATTCATTAGGATTCGCACTACTGCAA
Organism: Trissonchulus sp. WLG1_4; assembly: GCA_030248245.1. NCBI lineage: Eukaryota > Metazoa > Nematoda > Enoplea > Enoplida > Ironidae > Trissonchulus > Trissonchulus sp. WLG1_4. The sequence goes on from JASANF010013429.1 coordinate 2,124, forward strand.
TTGTTCCCCCATTTTTCTCAAGGAAGCTTGTCTTACATAGTAATAATAACACTCAGGTGATTATTACTATGTAAAACAGTATCGCTTGTATTCGCTAGAATCCGCATTCAACCAATTGCTCTCCTATTTTTCTTGAGGAAGTTTGTCTTGCATAGGAATAATAACACTTAGGTGATTATTACTATGTAAAACAGTATCGCTTGTATTCACTAAAATCTCCATTGAACCAATAGTTTGCCTATTTTCGCCTAAAGCTGACAATAATATTAACAACACGGTTAAACTCATTCTTATTACTATACAAAACAGCACCGTTATATTAACCAAGATCCTCATCACAGCAATCGTTCACTTATTTTGTTTAAAGTGGAAAGTGGTATCAACACCCAAGTAGTACAAAGTAAGCATCAATAACCCTAACGACTAATTTGAAATCTACTTATGAGTACTACTTACGCTTCGGCTTCACTTCGAAAATTAAATGTTTTTTCCCATTGTAGTGTGTGCCAATTTAAAAATGCTAATTTCTCTTGCGTTGTTTTGAAAGAGCTTGTATCATACATTGAAATAGGTGGCCATGGCCCAACATAACTCCAGTTAGCAGGATCATCAGCAAATTTGTACGGAAATGAACCCTATTAAAAACAAAAAGTTTTTGAACGAAAACGTTTTTTGAACACAAAAATTTAGTTTATGTATGTGGCATCATGAATTCAATTCAAAAAAATCAGTATGTTTTTGTCCTTTAAAAAATTTTTATTATTCAATTTTGGCTACACTTCTTCGACTGCATATAGTTTTTTATAATATATAAGATAATAAGATGACTACCTTAACTTCATTTTTTATCCCAAACATTGACGGAAGTTTTGACAATGGTTGTGGTAGAAATAAGTATGAGTCCTTGAACTTTATCCCGCCAATTTGCATACAGATTATTTTACATCCGTTTGATAATATTTTAGGTGTGATTCCTTGAGACAATAATTGCTTCATAATAAACCAATGGTCAAATTTGCCACCATTATGGGCAAACACGACACTGTTATGTTTGCTTAAAATCCATTCGCAGAACTGTTGGGTAGATGTAATTCCCCAAAATATAACTTCCTTTTCACCACACGTACTGCATTCAGATTCGTTACTATTAATGCAGCTGTTGCAAAGAACTTGCGCAACAATTAGGTAAGGATGTAAAACTTGTTGGGCGTCAGTAAAGGTTTCTACGTCATAAAAAATATACGTAAATCTGTCCTTGCTTAGCAAACATTGGTTTGGCTTCTGTATGTAACAAAGATGTCCGTGAGCTACAATTTCATTACAATTTCGGCATTTGAACTTTCCACAAAAATGTTTTTTATCCTTTTCTTCTCTTTTAATGCGTTTACGACATTTTTCGCATTTATAAAATGTAGCGCAGGTACCATTTTCAAGATGAGCATCAAAACACGTTTCATTTCGAAGTTTTAGTTTACACTCTTGACAGAACTTAGGATCAGCTTTAATAGATAGACACATACTTGAGCGGCAACAAATACACTGTTTCTGACAAGTGTGCCTGTGGGAATAAGCCAGTCCACAGTGTACGCAAACATTACGTTTTCCCAAAAAAGCAGCATATTTAAAAATTAAACGGTAATGATCATTGTGGAGATACAAGGCCACAATGTCATTACAAATTTTGGAACCTTTAAACACTACAGCACCACCCGAAGCAGATTCGAAAATAATTAGCTGCATGTTATACTCTTTGAATAAAAAATCACTCATTAATTGCCATTCAAATAAACCTGCGGGTTTATGGAAGTTAATACCAGCCTTTTGACATAAAATATAGGACTGGTTTTTCAGAAAAATATTGTTACGAGGTTTTTTCCACCATCTACAGTTCTTAATGTTCACCTGACTTTTCTTTCGTAAAATAGCCGCAGCAATGCAGCGGCTAAAGCAAGAATTGTCAGAGTTTTGAGGATCCCACACTGTACGTTTTCTACGTAAAAATGTTTCCACGTTTGGTACTTGGCTAGATTTTAACCGACCTGATCCTTGAGGCAGCTCTATGCATCTAACAGTCACAGAAATTTCGCCGTCTACGCCAAAATTTTCATTAGACGCCAAAAGATCTTCTATTTTTTTAAGAATAGTATTACTGGTAAACTCTGTGTTGTGTGTTAGCGGAGTGTTAACTGGGAAAGACAAACTTTCGGAAAGAATGCATGTTTGAACCAGCTGCTCTTTTTTCATATCAATACTTTGAGTCGTAATGTCAGTGAGAACAACACGCATAACTTCTGTTACGAGACCACTACTGGCAATTTTCAACCCTGTATCCGATAATTTCACTCGAACTTCGCGCTCTGAGGCTTTAAATTTTTTATTTTGGCGGTGCCGATCATGCACTAATGTATATAGCTCTCCTGGTGGAGTGATAGGCTGTGATTTTGGTAACGACATAGAAGAGTCTGAGTGTTGTACAGCTGTAGCATTCGAATGGGTATTGACAGTAGAATCTAGGACTGGATTTGGTTGGGTCTGACCTTGTGTTTGCTCGGTGTTACCATGTCTGGACGCCCGGTGCCGCTTAAGTGAGTACGGGTACCGCGTCTGGAATGCGCAATCGGAACACTCTACGGGGATCACGTTCAGCTGGCAACGCCGTCTATGGTTGTACAGGCTCTTTAGAGTCTTGAACGCGCTTTTGCACTCCACACAGACATGATATCTAAAACATGAGCAAATTGTATACATACAGATGAAATTCAAATCTATTTGTGTTTATGCAGAATGAGGGTTTGATAAACCATAGGTGTCACTAAGGATTTAAACTTGCAGGCACTCATTATGTAGTGATTAATACCAAGATTACAACAGAATTGC
>JASANF010013429.1:10000-37796 GCA_030248245.1 Trissonchulus sp. WLG1_4
TTAAATTAAAACACCTGAACTTAAACTTTAATTTAAAGTGATTTCAAAAAGTCATATGAAAGTCAATGACTTTCAGCTAACTTACACCTGAGCCTTAGTTAGATGTGTACCTGCTTTAACTATAACTTAAATTGAAGCATTGTGCTAGTTTCAACTGCAACTTAATAAAGATAGAAGACGCAACTTTTTTGGCCAGGTCATTTGTCATCAGATTCGTCTCTGCACACAGCTTAGTTCAGACCGATTAGGATTGTACTACTTTGGTGAAATGTGAACGCCTGCAACAATTTATAACGACGTGACGATAAAAAATACCTGAGCCACCACAACTGAAACCCGCCCAGTAGTAACTAACATTTGATGGCAGTGAAATTATGTTAAAGGCGATCTCACATTTCAGTCTTTGAAGCCGGATCAATTGAGTTTCGTTCCTGTGCTTTTTTTATTCTATTAGTATTTAATCTTTTTCAATCTGCTAAACTATTTTTGTTTCAGGTGCACGGTCTGATATATGTGGTGGACGGGAGTGACGTGTCCAGAATCCCCGAAGCCCGGGATCAATTTCAAATGCTCATACAGTCGCCTTTCGTTGAAGGAAAACCAATACTCCTGTGAGTCTCAATCAAAAATTCTTACAATTCATGCATGATTGGATTTAGGCTGGATTCATACTTAAGTCGTATGTCCGTATCGCTGGCAAAATTACGAAATAGTCACGTCACTGATAGTGTAGGTATAAGATGAGAATGTGGAGTGATTTTTTCGTAATTTTTCCGGATGAACGGACGTACGGCTGTAAGTATGAATCGAGCCTTAGTGATTATCGTAAGCTCAAATTCAAACCACTTGAAGAATTATACCTGTGCTCTATTATATCTCGATATTTGAGACACTTAAGGCTGTGGGATTCACAAAAAGTTGTCAATTAGATTGAACATTCAGGGTTAGTGGGAGCGTCAAAAACGCAATTTATGGGTTTTGTGTTGAATCAAACAACACAACTGCAGCAAAGCCAGTTTTTATTTGATGCATTTAGTGAAAGTCAGTCAAAAAGTTTACTCAAACAATATATTAGATCCTCCTGAAAAACGCTTGAAAAACAGTAAGCTAAATCCCGTACGGGTATCCGCTGAAAAGTACGCAAAATGTGAAACAGGTTGGAGACTTAGATAATGAATGAATTAACTTATTTAAGGTGGTAGTGTCGCCAAAGCAGTTTTGCTCATAGGCTGCAAAATGAGAACTTTTTGCTTTGAAATTGTACGTTCACTGAGAAACTAGTGATATGCCGTATGGTGTCAAATAAATACTGCCAGACACTAGACTACCAATATCTACCAATATTTTGAACCAATTACCATTTGTGAGCCAGACATCGCACAATAGAGACATAAAAGTTCAAAAAATCAAGCCAGATATCAGATTGGCCAGCTTGTGAAGTACATGTAATGTTTTGACGCACAATTTTTTGCCACAAATAAGAAAAATAAAAAATGAAGGTTCGTTTTTCTTTTGATTTCAAAATAAGTGTCTAAATTTTTCAGAATTTATCATTATTGCTGTGAATACTTCACAGGTTACGCACAGTTTCACAGTTCTAACAGCCATTACTCCACAACCACTCAAGCAATTTGCACTAAATTTTGTGTGCATAAACTAGAATATATGTGCTTTTACTTTGCGTAAAGAATCTAAACAAAAAGTTTTTTAATTGTGACGAAATTATCGAATGTGAATAGGTTTTCAAAACGTCATTTTTCCGACTTTACGACTTCACTGCTAACTGTATGCTGCATCGATTTTTCTGAAACTTGGCAAAAATATTTGCCTTGAAACGTAGTTTTAGAATAAATGAAGAACAATGACATATCTTTCACTGAAAAAGTTTTATAGTCGCGCAAAATCGACTGCTTTCGCGACACTACCCCCTTAAGTAAGATTTAAGCTTATACGAAAAAATGTTGCTTTTGTGTCTGGAACTTCTAGCCAATGTAGTTACGAATCATAAACGTGAAAACATTCATTTTACAAATTGAAGCTAATAACAAGGAACGTTTCTTCTGTCTTCACTTAGCTTAGATTAGATTGGAAATGGAAAATATGTTCTTTTTTTGTTCATTCTGATGTCAGTTTTACTTCTTTTTTTTGAATTTTGGTTTTAGTTTTTTGGCATTTGATTCACAAGAACTAGTGCATAATCTCTAGCAGAGTAAACGGTTGCACTCAGGCATAGTGAAAATATCACGACGCAATAGCTAGTGAGTACAATTAGTCCTTTGTCTTTGGCCGTTTGAAATATGAAGATTAACAGGATAAAGAAATATAATTACCTATAGGATATAAACTATGCTAAGCAAAATGCCAAAATATGTTGAATTATAATGTTATTCTAGTTAGTCTAATCCAGTTGGTATTAATTTATGAAAAGGCCCTGAGTTTTTTATTCGAGTTTAAACGACATATCGACTCGATATTCTACTCGATATTACCTGCACGCAAACGAATAATCCTGATATACCATTAGTGAAATCTAATACCAAGAGTACATAATTGTGTCTCACTCTTATAGAGTCCAATGATTTCTTCTACTGTTTCAGTTTGGTGAACAAACGTGACGTGCCTGGTGCTGTGGACGAGGTCGAGGTCACTGAACGCTTCAATTTGCAATTCCTTGTCAATAAACACAAGTGCCCTTGTCGAGTTGTAAGTTGGCTTTCAAGAGACAAAGTCATTATTAATGAGGGGTTGTGATCAACATGTTCTGATGGCACCTTCAACTGTTTACCTGCGCTCTATCATAGACAGGAAGTTGAGTGTCTCACTCTCTTTCTGTTTTTTGGAGCACTATTTTGTACTGTTGCCTATGTCAAAATGGGAAGGGGGATTCTCACTGAAAGAAAGACAGCATCCTCATCAGATTAACCGAGGGGGGTTTCGAACCACCCATCTCTGAATCTGCAGACCAGTGCTCTACCGTTGGGCTACTGGGCCGATGATGAGTTGTCGTAAGAAGCTGTCGCTTGAAGTAAGCAGGCCTTAGGCGGTCTATCTTACACCTATATAGATAAATTTTATTTTTTTTTATTTTTACTATAACTGACCCAAAATGCGTTTATCTATTCAACTGAGCGTTGATGGCTGATGGCATCAATCATTCACATCAATCAGTCAGAATATACTGATGATCCAAGCTGACCTTAAACTCTTAAGCTTCGTATTATTACTCAAGAGTATTATGTACATTTGTGAGTGGATAAGCCGTACTCGTAGTATATACCTAATAGGACACTCTTGGAAGTAATATTGTAAAAGGCCTGTATCTCAAAGGTCTATTTGGTTGGTACACGATGATATGAAAAATTAATGTATTCCGTTTTTTGTCCCCTAGGCTTATTTTCATTAAGTTTTCTGCTGTTCATTTGACTTTTTATTAAAAGACTCTGAGGGTTTTCTTCAATTAGTCTAAACCTGTTTTTAATCAATTCAGGACTCTTTCCGTAAACCTAGTCAAATTAACACAGGGACTGAAACTTTGACGCAATCCAAAACGGTCTCTTCAATGGAAGACAAGTCAACATTATACTGAAAATTTTGACAACATAGATCATATGTACATTTCAACTAAGGAAATTTGAGATTCCATGTAATTTAAAAGCATGATCCGTTCTATGTAGGTTGCATAAGAGAGGTCAAGCTGAGACCGACACTGCTTACTTCATCAAAAGTATTCTGGAGGTAAAAGCGCAACGAAAAATACCTATTTTCGGTGAAACTGAATGTACCTAGTTAAACACATTTTTGTAATTACTAGCGATGTAAAATTTTCAAAAGTTACCCTTTATTCGCAGTTACTATTGGTAAGCTTGGTAAATAACTTTTCAACTTTTTCAGTATCTGCGAATGAAAAAATAGCTTTAGATTATTGTTTTTCAAAAGCTAGTGAGAATTATTTCGTGAAGCCATATAATACGGTCACTGAACGTTATGTCTCATCTCAGTAACTCATAGTTTTGACAGAAATTGAGCATTTTCATTTTTATTCTCAATTTCAAGCTGAGTCTATCAATTTATTCCTTGGCACTTTGTCTTCCTATCCGTTATTGTATAGTCATTTTTATAATATTCTCAATTCTGTAACTTAATATGTCTGACGTTGTTAGTTATTTTATTGTTTCTTTCTATATGTTGTATCAAGAGTACATTTGTATCAAGAGTACATAATACGGAAGAGTATAACACTCGTCCCTATTCTAGCTCATCGGCCAGAACGATGCGCCGGCCGAAATACGTAGCACTGTAACGTCTTGATTCCACTGGAGGGCATCCCCCCCCTCAAATCAGGGTTTTGTCTTGATCACAGAAGGGGACACTTCCAAATCTGGGATGTGTCTTTGATTTCAGGGGGGGCACTCTTGTTTCAGCACACTGCCAGCTCGAAATACTAGGTGAGCTGGTAGTGTGCTGAAACGAGGGGAGTATCCCCCCCGCCTGAAATCAAGATAACGCTGCTTCCGTGCTGGCAGTATGCTGAAACGGCAGCGCGCTAGATGCGTTACATATTAGCTGCCGAAAATCGTGCCAAATGGCACCGTACCTAAATGGGTACTAGGACCTGAACGGGCCCTGCTACTACCCAAATGAGCCCCGCTACGACCCAAAATGGTCCTGCAACGTTTCCTAACGGGCACGTTCTAAATTAGAATTTTCCCGAACGGAACCGTTTAACAAAGCCATCAGCCAATCAACTTTGGCTCCACCCACAAACGAACTACAGTAGTCTCACGTTGAGCTAAACGGCTGCTCAAATCTGATTGGCTAATGGTTTTGCAAAAGTGTTCCTATTGGGTACGTGTCCTGTTTAAGTGTTGGCAGCTCCAGGGCCCAATCGGGTATGTTGCAGGACCTGTTTGTGCCCTTGTACCATATGAACAGTCCCAACTGGGACGTTTGTTGGCCGGTAATGTGCAAGTGCAACGCATCTACCACGCAGCCCTGCCTCTACATTTGCCTCAGCTGAAATCAGTAACGCTTGGTTTAACACACTTGATTTAGTTCTGCTGCTTGCCTCACTAATAGGCTCTGAACTCTAATAGATCAGGCTCCCTCCCCACTTGGTTTAGCTAATATATACTTCGGCTCAATTACAGTGGGTTTGACACAAATTGGGCAAAGGGACGAACAAACATAGGGCAGATGGACAAAGCCTTTTTCGCCCGTTTTTCGATGCATCCTTTTCAGGGTAAACGGGCATACGGACGTACGGATAAAGGTGCGATTCATACTTTTGAGTTGTATGTTCGTTTGCTCTACTGAAATGCCGCTTTTGGATGCGGATGAACGGATATGACTGAAGGGCAAACCAACATACGTAAGTATGAATAGAAGAACCCTTCTGCTGTCAGTTTGTCCGTACGTTCTTTCACCCACCCGTACGAATAAAGGCGTCCCGATGTTCGTATAGAAGTATGAAACGACCCTCAGGCCTCAACTGGCTAGTTCCGACGATTAAAACCTTTCATGCTATCTAAGTTGAAATTTTACTCTTTTAGGTATTTGTGCCAAAAACTGATATGTTAATTTTGTGTAAAAAACAATTGTATAACTGAAAAGTGCTTTTTTTACAGCCTTAATATACAATTTTATGAAATAATTTATTTGGCTATTGAAATCAGATTTTCTTGTTATTTTAATGACCTATTATGTCACAGTTTATTTTTTATCCAGTGGCGATGCAAAACGGGGAAAGCGTCTTACTAAAAAATCACTTTTTTGCATATCCATAGGGCATCGTCTGACGTCAAAAGAAAGAGCTAACTCAATTTTTCGTCACTTTCTGTTGAAATAAGAAAACAGTATAGGTATACCATAAGGTAAAACTAGAGGAGAAAGTCTAGAACTTTAGAAAACAAAAATTTAAACATAACATTGATGTTAAGAGGTCTAATATTGCGGGCTTTTGGTTCCGTTGACCAGAATAGTTTTGGTATGGGTGCAGACTCTAGGCAGGATTCAAATTTCAGTCCATTTTTTGGACACTAATGTATGGCGCTGCTAAGTTGGCCAGTGAAAACAGTGTCATACTCTTCTCATTATGTTTTTTCCTCACCTACCGCCTTAGCAAAGCAAAGCTGTTTACTCCGTGTAGCTGCTTTTACACTGGACTCAGGACCGACCATAACAATTCTTCTTTCTGGAACAATTATTAGCTTTTTTGAACTCATCACTATTTCTTTCTCCAATTTTTTTGCATTTCGTTTACCAACCTCAAGACTTCGCCGTATCGACTCCCGTACTTCATAGTTTGACTTTTCACAAAATAAAATGCACATTATAAGAATGACTCTTGTCTAAAATACCAGTCAGCTATGATTAGTCGATTTATAAGCAAAATAAAGTTGCTTATTTGTTAATCTAATTCAGTTAGCCTAATTATGACCAGTTGTTAACTTTTTGAAAACTTTTTTTACATGAGCTCAGCTGTAGCTGGCCACGAAAAAGTTTCTAAAGAAGCAGATTTTTTAAACACAGTTTATTCAAATAGCTTCATTTAAAATGCTCTCATTTTTGCCTGAACGAAATCTAGTGACAAGAGCTATAATTGGAACGGAAAAATCGCAATTGTCGTGGGGTTTTTTACACTTATTTAAACAGCATAATAGTTAATTTAATAGCGCTGTTCAACTTTTTTACCCAGCTATCGGAAAATGAAATTTATTCACATTCTGTTAAGCAATTTTTAGTTTTCCACTTTTCGGGCACAGATATTTTTTGCTTTGACGTATGTACAGTTTGTTAGGTAGATTTAGATTGGGTGGTTATTTTAGTAAAAGAAAACTTATTTTGTTGTTTTGTGTGTTAATATTTAGCTTTGAGCATTTATAGGCTAGTACCACCACCACGAGTATATAATAGCGACTCACTCTTATATATTGAACAAGGTGAGACATTCTCCTTCCTCCTTGATGGCAGTGTTATAGCGCAGGGAGGGGCCTTCACCGAGGCCTACTTGTTGGAACTTATTCTCTCGTAACACACTTTAGTATATAAATCGCTGACTCGTTGATAAACTTTTTATTTTATCTTTTTCTTACAAATTTGTCAACGTATCAGCGATTCCGTACTAAAGTGTGTTACGTCGAAACTCCAGGCGCACTGATATACTTGCCTTCGCAGTGAAACTTGTACTAAATTTATACCAAATCTGAAATTGCGGATTTAATTCGTTATCCAGTTACAGTCTCAAGGCTCGATGTATACTTAAGCCTGTTTCACACGAGGTGGATTTTCAAGGGGACTTTCCCCACGGCGATCCCCAGGGGGATCCCCGTGGGAGTCCCCACGGGGATCCCCGAGGGGACGCAAGGGGAACGAAGGGGATTCTCTAGGGGACGCGTGGGGACGCATGTGGATCCCCTCGGGGATCCCCATGGGGATCCCCTTGGGGAAAGCCGTTCACACGAGGCAGATTCGCGCGGGGATTCTAAAATGCCTTCCCAGTATCTATATAGTATTGTTACGGTAGTTGCATATTGATTTTTTGACTATTCTAATCCCCGCAAAAGTGGCACAGTATTAATTATACATATGTGATAAGATCCTATCTACATATTGTACATCTTAACTAATATTTTATAATTTTTATATTCCATTTGTTATTTTTTATTTTACCACAGTATTGGTACAAAGTCCATATGTATACGTGTTGTATAAACACAGTAACGTGTATGTATAAAAATAGTAATAATGGCCCGGAAAAACCGTAATAACTGAAAATCCAAGCATCGTGTGAAATTTTGTGACTCACGTGATATTATTTGATTGGCCACTGCATGTGGATCCGCTTGAAAAAACGCTCGGAGAGCGATAAGCAAAATTCCCCATGGGGATCCCCCTGCGTCCCCACGCGTCCCCATGCGTCCCCAGGGGGATCCCCATGGGGATCCAGCTGCGTTCCCACGCTATCTCGTGCGTCCCCAAGGGGATCCCCAGGGGGATCCCCCAGGGGATCTCCTTGAAAATCCACCCCGTGTGAAACAGGTTTACAGTCGCATGTCCGTTCAGCCGGCAAAATTACTAAAATCTAACGCCAGAATCCACTATTTATTAATGGCGTGATTATTTCGTTTGTTATTACCTATTTTGTTTGCGTCTTCAGGATACGTGCCGTGCCAATCTGGGCACTGGGAAAAAGGCTGACGTGTCCATTCGCTCAGGTTTCATCTGGTTGACTGACTGGATTGTGGAACACTGGGACTTGCTCAGCGACCGGGTGACCAAGGACAAGAAAATACAAGACGCTGTGCTCGAACAGCAGAAAAAGGAGAGACTTGAGCGACTGGCCAAACTTAGAGCTGAAAGGCAAGAGATATTTTTACGAAACATGCATGGGTGGGCGAATGTTTTTTTAGTTACGGAAAAAAGTTCGATGTATTGAAAACTGCTAATATGTTAGCTAGTCTAACGCTTGGCATGTTTGCGAAGGTCCCGCGGTTTTGCGAGTCCATTGAATTCTGAATTGCGAAAACGTTTTTTTTTACTTTTTTGACAAAACCTTTTTTCGAGTTTTTCATAAACAAAAAGTTTTTCAAAACATTCCGTTTACGGAACAGTTGGGACGCATTTTAAAGCACGCACTTGCACTGCGGATTTTTTGCAGATTCAAATTTCATATTGAATTGACTGAATGAAAAACAATTTACTTCTCTACTCTTTAATTTGGTTATAATACTTTGCCTGAGGCCAGTGGAATTATTTCCGTTGTTTTTTGTTTCAGGGAAGCTGAGGAGAACGGTCACGCGGGGCAGAACGGAACTCTGGCCTCCCATCAATACAGTGACGAGGCCGAGTCCATAACCAATGATGAAAAGGTAGTTAGACCTTTTATTAGACCCCTTTATAGGTCTATCAATTTCTCTATTCTCTCTAGATGGCAGATATATACGGTCATTTTAGGCCTTTGCCAAGTTTTTTATGAATAACAGTGCAGAAACACAGTATAGGTTTGAAGATTCAGCTATTGAGATCGTAATGATTTCTGTGAAATTTTTTGTAATGCTTGTTTTTTTAGCTTGCAAGACGTTTTTCCTGTTGGGCCACAGCCCAACAGGTCTTTAATTTTGATTCTGGTATCATTAACACTGTTCTAGCGTTAAAGTGTTCATGTGCGGAGTGTGTTTTACACATCTTTTATCTTAGGTGTGCATCTGTCACACTAAAATGTAGTTTCACTGTGTTGTTGAGATCGGGGCTATTGTTGAGAAGTAATTCGAAATGCAAAAGACTGTCAAAATGTGATCAACTTACATAGAATCGAACCGATGACCTCATGGTTGAGAATCTATCAAACTAACCACTCGACCACATAGATCACAGGGTCCCGAGACTTCACTAAAAGTACATAAGGATATTATTAATAGGATATAAAAAAACCTAAGCAAATTGATAACAATAAATATAATTATCAAGTTCGAAAAACAGTTATCCTAACACGGCACATAAATCCTTATTTGCAAAATCGTAAAATTTAGGACTTAGGACTGGAAAATTTTGTGAAAGGTTGGCCCAGGTTCACAGCGTTAAAATTCTCTTACCTAAAATATTCAACGACAACTAAACGATCTTGCTCTGTGGTCTCCGTGGCGCAGAGTACTAGCGCATTGGTTTCTTAACCAAAAGTTTGCTGGATCGAGCCCAGCCGGAGACAACTTTTTTTACATTTCACACAATTTTCGCTAAGTCGATTTGCTGTTAACTAATTGCAGCAATAACTTAATTTACGTCTTGATCCTGTATCTATTGTGCACTCTGTACAAACTTTTTTAAAATAGCTAAAGATGTTTTGTATGGAGGATAAATCAAGTAAGTAAAATAATCGTGTAGCTGGCCCAACAGGTTTACGATGGCCTCTGGCCAATGTGCTTAAAAATAAATGCTTGATGCTTACTGAATGCTTTTGCCGCAGATTGGGCTTGTTTATAATTAGTTTTGGGGCAACTGGCGCTATGTCGCAACTAGGCAAAGTATACTTGTACCGTTTCCTTACAGTCTATAGGGAATTACTTTAACGCTAACTGGGCATGAAAATATAGGTACAGTGGAAATGACTGAATTCTGTTTGTGAGAGTAGAAATCGAAAGTAACGGTAGGTAATGGTTCCTATTTTGCAAATACTGCTTTTTTCAACGTTGAATCTCAATATTATGTATGTGACCAAGAGTATAAGCATATAGTGTTATCCTAAAACTAAAGTAAGTTGTTACGATGCTTTTTTTATGAAATCAATCGTGAAACTTGGAATTTTACACATAAAACTAAATTTTTAATTTGCAGTTTAACTGAAACGTAACAGGATAAAGCTGAGATTGTCGTTACTTGTCGTAACTTTCGGCCAAATCTACAGTTATACTAAAAAAGTGACAAAAAAATAGTTGCGCCACTCACTTATTTTAGTGGCATGACTTCTGCGACGACTTGCCGTACTTTTGATAGTCAAATCTATTCTCTTCGTAGCAAAATCACATGTTTCGTTTTGTCAAGTGGTAGAACTATTTTTCGTCAGACTATATTTTGTGTTTTTGCGCGGCCGCCTCAGCGGCCGTACATACTAATTTCAGTTAATGCACTGACACTGAAAATGCATGTAAATCATGCTCAGTTTCAGTGCATCACTGAAGCCTGCTGGAATGACCAGCTGTGACCTGTGTGCAACTCACAGCGCGTACGTTGTGTGTGTGTGTGTGTATGTGTGTGTGTATGTGCGTGTCTGTGCATAACAAACGACAATGGCAAATTGAAAATCGATGATCTGCAATATCGATTCTTTTGAATCACTTCCAAGGCAGTTCTTTCGTGATGCTCTTAACAAAACATTTAGTTCTACGATTTTAATCGAATCATCCAACGGATCTGTGGCCTAACGGTTAAGGCGTGTGACTGCGAAACACAGTTTGGGCGGTTCGGTTCCCATCAGCTCTGATATTTTGGCATTTTTTTCTGACTTTCAAAGTAGAATAATGTTTTTAAATAGTTTCTTTGCATGAGATAAAAATCAAATGTTATAGCATTCTAAATCACCGGTCAATTCTTAAATTGTATGTACTTACACGTACGTAAAACGTAATCGTCGAAAAGATTGTCAGACTCATTCAGACTCGATTGAAAATGAAAAACTAAGTAGTAGGTATTGACAAAAAATTTTGGTGCGTGCCGCGCCTAATTTTACCGATACGGTAAAATAATACTTCATTGTGGTCACGTCGAATTGTGTGCCCTCGTCAACAGAAGTGCTTGTTATTTAATAAATTCATTCAGTTAGTAAATAAGTTACGCCAACGCTCAAAATCAGCTTGCAGAGCCCAGATTGGTTAATGGACTCAAAATCACTGCCCCGGGTTTGTTTTCATAACACATTACCTGAATTACCTCCAGTTTACTAACTTACCTCATTACTTACTGAAGTTTTCAGAGCCTTTACCTACTCATTTGGGTGCCCTAGGGGATTCCTTGCTTTTAGTACTTTATTGTTAATTAAACCCAACGCTTAACAACGATTTTACTTTTACTGCTATATTGTCTTCACGATACTTCAATTTCAAGCCATAGTATGCCTCAAATAATGTTAATTGTGAACAGATATTTGAAGATACATTTAGTTGTGAAGACATTGAAGGTATTTTTGTCTTGTGTCTTTGAATTCGTGCGTTTGATGAATTTATTTTAGCTACCTATGTAATTTATAGTTAGCTTTTTCCTGACTTGATTATGGTTGAAATCTAGTGTGCTTATTTTTCACACAGTTTATACTACGAGTTCTTGTGCTGCTTGTCGCAGACTCTGTAATTATTTTTATCCACTTTTTTGCGCAATAATAACGAAAAATTTGCATTTTTATTATTTTGATGCATAGCATGTTATTGAGAGAATAGACTTTCATAGTCTCTTCTTCAACCCGTATTAGCACTTTTCCTACTTTTTTGTTAATGACGGTACGGGGTGTTTTTGTTTGGGACATTGATGTTGAAATGTAGAACGTACTGGTATGCTTATGCGGACAATCGTCTGCAAAACATAGGGTAAAAGTTAGGCATAAACTGTGTCAGCAGGCATCTTTTTCATGATTTTATACCATTATAACCTTTTCTCAATGACTCCGTGTATTTACTGTGATTGTATTCTAACTAGGATTAGTAAAATGCATGTTTTAGCTAAGAACTTTGTTTGATACTTTCATGGTTCTATAAAGTCAGTAGAATCAATGGTAAAGCTGCACTAAGTGCTACATACCTAAGTTGAATGGTAGTTGTAGTTTTTACAGCCGTAGCTTTGCGGCTTTTTGTATGCTTTGAATATTCATAGAATAGCCTAAAAATTTAGGTGTTTTACTGCAAATTTACTGAAAATTTCATTCTTTTTGTTTTTTCTTTTTTTCTGTCATAACTTCAAGTTGAACTGCCACTTTTATTCCATTGATTTATTTAAGTCAATGCTTTATGTAGCTGCACTCTAGCATATTTTTTCGTCTAGATCAAGACATGTGACCAAGCTTGAAATGCTCTCTGTCCAGATCACATTGATTTACCAAAAGCTTAGCAGGCAAAAATTCAGCACACCACAATTTGGCCTAATACACTATTAGTGGCGTGATTATTTCGTAATTTTGACGGCTGAACTGAGATACAACTGTAAGTTTGAAATAAATCGACAGTGAAAACTATTAACGTCTTGTTACTCCATTAATCCTGTTTCAGGCCAACTATGCCAACCGCTTGCACACCGACGGATATGGCTCAACGAACGATGCGGAGTCCTCCTCCGAGCCCTCAGTGAACCCCGCCACGGGCCAGGTGGCCAAGCTGCCCCCCATAAAGGACACCCCCAACCCCCAGATCCCCCCCGACTCCTCGACCAATCAGTGGACCGGTGTCCCCGGCCTCCCCGAGGTCAGCCCCCTCCCCGCCCGGCGCAACCTGCCCCCCATGATGTCTGCCAAAGAGTCCAAAACCAGCATGATTGCCCTGTCTTCCATGAACCCCATTGATGATCTGAGAAATAGTTCCAGTGATTCCATGCAAGATGGTAACATTTGCCAGAGAACTTTGTGCCGATCTTTGGTTTTTGTACTTTACTTTCTGTAAATTTTTTGGCCGTCACACAAGTCCACCTCCACGTTACACGATGACCATGACATATGCTTTTGAATTTGATGATTTGTGCTAAGAGCAGCTCACTCGAATGTGCTCTCCCACAAAGCTTTTTGTGCGCAGAACGGGAATAGACTTTTTCATATCCCATGCTTAGGTTCAGGCACATAGAACAGATTCTTAGTTTCTTGCAGAAGACGAAGTAAAATGTAAACGTCTAACAAGCCGTATGTCCGTTTAGCCGACAAAATTATGAAATAATCACACCACTAACAGCCTTTGTGGTGTATTTTGTTTTAGCCTCACTGCGCGAAGCCCGCAGTCGCCGCAGACGGCGCAAATTGAGAAAGCACAACAAGACGGCCCCCTTGCCGGGTGGGGGGACCGAGAACGGGTCAATAGATTCAGACAAGGAAGAGGGGGGCACTGGTCCTTCCATCTATCCCATGACCGGTTCCACTAACCAAGACCGATTCGCCACCCATCTAGACCAATTCGATCATGGCCAAATCGATTCATTTCCCAATGCCATTTGTCCGGCTGGGCCTGAAGGTGCACTTTTGTAACAAATACTGGTTCCTACAAAACTTGTAGTAATAAGCTAGATTTGCCAAGTAAGGATTTTCCTGTGTCAGGCTTAGCTAAAACTCATCCACTTCCACGTATTAATAAAGGCGATGTGTTAAGTGTTACTTAACAATGAGCGCAGACAAATATAGTTGTTGACTGGCGAGTGGCGTAGTGTTCGAAAAAATGTTTTTTAGTTGGAATTAAGTTTAAAATGCTTTTCACTAGCGTTCAAAAGGCAACTAGAACTAAACCAGTGTTGCTGGCTTGTAACGTAACAACCTTATCAATCCTTGCGTACAGTGTTCTACGTTCATGGAGGCCGTTACAATTTTATTTTTAGATTTAGGTAGTCTACACGAGTCGGATGTGACAAGCGCCACCACGGCCACCCAGACGGCGCCCGCCCCCATCCAATCCCCCAGCCCTGACTCCCCCGTCTTGAACTCCCCCGCCGTGTACGAGGCTGTGGTCGTCGGGTCAGCACACGGGGATACTTCTGTGCAACAGGAAACATAGTGCATCAATGTACTGTATATATTCTCGGGTTGATTTAATTATGCCTACAGCTGTATGTCGACTTCAGCTGATAAACTTGAAGATTGAACGGTTTTTCCCTAATTTTGCCGATTGAACGAACATACGGCTGTTATGGACCATTAATTTTTAGTCTGACACAAAATTATACCTTATTGGAAAGTATTTAGAAAATGGCAGTTCTGTTCTTTCGATTCACTCTATTTTGTTTCCAAATTTTCATAAACTGCATATAGGATGTATATGCAATGGGGACACCCGACACTCGTATTAGACATCTCTATTATGTACTGTTGTTGAGAATAAGGTGAGTTGAGCAAGTTCAGTTGTTTATTCCATTTGATCTAAATCATTAAAATAGTTCACTTTTTAGCATCATTTGCTCGTATTAGCTATGCAGCTTACTTTGTTGAGAACAACGAATGAATGAACTATCACAATCTAAGTTAATCTAAGTATTGCTTGTTCAGTGCTTAAATTGTATCAGTATCTCATGCATGTGTATCGTTGAATATTTATTTTTAAGGCCGATGAAGATACATACTATTATTTATACTATTGTTAGATACATAATATATAATACACTGTATAAAGCAAGTAAACTGATTCTGACTTTGTTCGCAGAAATTCATGATAGGCGCCGTGAGTGATACAATATACGTATATTCAAAATGTCGATTTCATATTGGGTTGGTCGATATTTCTGCGTTAAATGACACTTACAGGGTAGGAAGGTCGCTTCAGTGACCAAATACATCTTCGGAAGATGGTTGGTATGTAAAATTACCTAGGTAGTAGAAAAATCTGGTCAATCTAGTCTCATGCGACGAGTAGGCCACAAACGACAATGTGTAAGACAGTTTCCTCTTGATTGTGTACTCTTCAGTGTTGACACAAGAGGTAGATGTGTTATGTACCATAATACTTTCAGCTGATTTTCAAATGAACATGATACAGTATTTCCAGTTAGCCGTTTTACAGCAGCAACAATCAGTGTGAGTACTGACTACCTACTCGTAATTGCACTGCAGTATCACTGTACTAAATCACTTCGACCACTCTTACGCCTTGTTTGTGTATCTCATGTGGTCTAAATCCAAAACAATCGAGGTCTGAAACGAAGTTTACTCAAAATCCAGTTGCAAAACAGTCAACAAAAAAAGGATAGAAACAAGCAAGCAGATTTAAATGAGCCATCAGCAAAAAACATTCCCCCTAATAATTTTTATCTAATCCAAAATTGGAATTACGAATGCTTGACCTCACCATGCTTGAGTATAACAAGTATAACAATTTCACAAGTAAAACAAATAAAACAAGTTATGTCAACAAACAAGAAATAAAACAGCCAAATAATGCAGAGCAAAAAAGTATGTACACGGTAAAATTGGGAAATATAAATCTGAGCCATTTTAGTCGGAGGTAAAACGGTCTTAAGCAGCGAATTTGTCCTCAAGCCCGGTTCATACTTGTCCTTAGGACACAAGGACATGGTTCAGGACAAATTTCGATTAGCTGTTGTGAAACACTGACTGTACGGTTTCAGATAATTTTGTCCATAAGCACTAATCTGGACTTCAACATTGTCTAGGCAAAAAATTTTAACATTTGGCCATACCGTTTTCTTAAAATTACTGCTCAAGGACAGAACAACAGGGACACAGATAAGGACGAATATGAACCGGGCTTTACATCGTTACAGGTTACTTTATATCAGTCGGCAACATTAGGAAAAAGTCAAGCCACCACCAGTGCACCTTACAGATTTTGATTACAGATTCGGATACCGTCTAAATGGCTATCCGGATGTCAGCTGACATTTTTTATGTGATGGGGCGAAAAAATATTAGCGGGCATTTTTCACTTATGTTTATCTCCCTTCAACAATCTCTGTCAGCCTCCCCCCACTTTCGTAAGCATCGTAAAATTTGTTTCAAAAGCTTGATTTGCAGTTTTTAAGCACCTGAACCGCAGCTGTTTTTAACCACAAGACTATTTACTGAAATAGCTGTTTAGTGTTAAGGCATAATGTGAAAAATGGTGCAGTTTAAAAAACGACTAGAGCGAAACGGAAGATTAATCCGAAGTTCTCAACCCCTCCAACGCTTTCAACCAGCCCCTGTCCACTTTCAAAGCCCGAAAAAAAGCAGTGTCATGAAACAAACGTCCAAGTATCCAAAACTCCTGCTACGCAAAATTATTTGACGCTGAGAGTCGATTACAGCCGGACGTCTGTTAGTTGATAACTGCGAATGATTTCATGGCGGTGCTTTTTCGTAAGCTTGCCGAAAGCCGAATGAATAAACATCGTGATCTTGAATAAACCTTTGAGCTTTGAGGCAAAAAACCTTGAATGACAGCGAAAAAAAAGAAGATCAGCTCTTTCGTTTCGTTTTAAAATTTTGGCCCGGTAATGTTAACGCAGAGAAAGAGTACACTACAGCAAGAGTACATAATGGTAAGAGTATGATGCTCTTCCCACTGGCCAGCTTAGCACCGCGATAGATACGATGCACATTAGCGGCCAAAAAAAGTTCCAAACGGGACCGTTCTCAAGTGGGCACTACCAGGGCCCAAACGGGTCCTGCAAGTACCAAATGGGCACGTTCTAAATCAGACCGTTCCCATGTGCGTAGTTGGGCGCCAGCACCCATTTGGGACCGGTCCCATTCGGGACCTAGTTCGGCCACTAATTTGCAACGCATCTACCGCGCTCCAAGCTGGCCGATTGGAAGAGTGTCATTTCAATATGTAATTAATGGTGGTAGACTCTATAGTCATTGGAGCTACTTTTAAAGTGAAACATTTGCAATGCCGTTCGTGAGATCATTATTGTCGCTGATCCGCTGCAGGTTACAGGCCGATCCTGCCAAGTCTATGGTAATCTGGGCTGTATTCGGCACAAATTGTCTGGAAAAACAAAAACCACAATACAGGACAAAAGATTAAAGCGTCTAGGGTGGATTTCACAAAAGCGGTTTTACGTATGTTTTCATAATATGATTAGCAGATAATTTAATTGCGAAATATTGCCTGATTCGTTACGAACAGTTGAATTTCAAACCTGCAGCACAGCAAGTCTCTGTTCTGCTGAAATTTTAACTGAGCTAAAACCACGGCTTAAGAAAACCTACGAAATTCGTGACGAATCAGAAACTATTTCGTAATGAAATTATCTGCTATTTATATGAAAACGTACGGAAAACCATGGTTTTATAAAACCATATTTGTAAAGTCCACCCCTGTGGAATCTAGACTCTTACTAAAATATGTACAAACAAGCTTGTTGCGGAACTGGCAATATATTCAAACTAATCGGGCAAAGTTTTTATGCTGCATACTAAAATAATGTGCTTAATATGGGATCAATCGACAGCATTAGCTTGAACAATGACCATACAACAGTTTATACTTACTTATCCTCTATGAAAGTATACTTGTCTTTTTACATCCAGAAAAACTAAACCAGCCTCAGTAAACGTGAAAGTACAAAACAAAACGTGGACGTACGTATATTTGACACCAACCATATCGAACATAATTTTGCTGGCTTTCATAGCGGGTTTGTCGGGTTTGTCGTGCACAAAAATGACCTCCCTGATTCCCGCCTGGATAATCAATTTGGCACATTCATTGCAAGGGAACAGAGCAACGTAAATCCGACAGCCTTTCAAACTGGCACTGTTGGTATTGATCACCGCATTCATTTCTGCGTGGCAGACTGAAAACTCAAAAAACTATGCAAAAATGCAAAAAATTGCACACAAGTTCAAACAATGTGGTCATAGATAGCGCATATTTTTGGACTTTAACTACACGATGCAGTAATGGACTCAAAAACTGAAGGGACTGACTGAGATCGACTGTGTTTGAAAATTATCTTCTCTCTGATTGGCTCAACCGCCTAGCCAGAAAAAGTCTTGAAAAATGAATTTTCATTTTTTATGAAATAAAAGCAATAATATTAATGTTCGAGAACAACAGACAAAATTGACGTTTACATTTTGTTTCCAAACAATGTTAATTTTAATTTATCAATTTGTTTGACTTTTGAAGCTGTGAATCTGATCTGATATTATTTGAGGTTGATCAGACCAAAAGCCTGGCAGCTAGACGAATTTAAACGGAAAAATTGAGAACACCTTTCGCGTGTGCACAAACTCGTGGAGGGTTTCTTTTTTTAGTGGTTTGACATCAACCCGGACATTTTAGCGGACAAAAACTCATTACAAGATATTGCTAACAAAAAACGAAAGTTAATACATCAGTGACAAACTAATGATAATTAATTAATTAAAAATAAGTAAATGACAACATATCGTACTAAGGCGACGAACCATAAGCGTGCTTAGTTTCCAGCAAATCCTGTGAATGTGAGCTTTTGTCCCAGGGAAGATCATCGTCACTGCACCCGATGGGCATACCATTGTAGCCGATTCCTACTATTTTTTGGTCGGGTGACACAATGCAGGCTCCAACCTAAAATAAATATGGTCAGAGTCAGTCTTTATTTTTACCACAAAATGCACGAAGAAAGTCTTAGCTCAGTCTTGCAAAATGCAGGGCAGCATTCTATCCTAGGAAATGCGTATAGAATTTCGTTACGATGTTCTATTCTACTGAAATAGAGCATCTTACACTGGTTTACGTTAGACTGGCTTTATGTATTCCAAACTTCAGATTTAAACTCCAAACTTGATCTAGTTCTAGTACATGGGTGGAGTGATACTTTTATGTTTGCCTGCTGAACAGACATACGGCTGTAAGTAGACAGACGTACCTTCGACCAAAATAGATCTTCATCTCAGAAAAGCTTTTTTAAAGTTTTTTCTTTGAGTATACGCAGACGAAAAAAGTTTTTTCGTTTTCGACAGTTTGTATGGCCTTTAAGCGTCCTACATATTTAGTATATACTGTCATTGGAAGCTATCATCTTACCTGTGTATGAGGGTCTTTGCTGCGTTGGCCTGACAACAGTGCAATGGACATAAAGTAGTCATCCCAACGAAGATAATCTTGCCGCCTCTTAGCTCTGAAAATCTTACATTTTTTGTTCAAAATTACTAAAAAAGTAGTAAAAAACGAATAAAACTACGATACAATGCTGCAGCATCAATTTTTTCTATGATTAAACGGTCTTGCCTAACACTTATGCTGATGATAATCCCAGTACCGCCCCCCATGGGAATCTATGCTTACGGCAAAAAATTTCTGAATCTGATATTGCAAGAATTTTTATTGATTCCGATAAAAATGCTAATTTTTGATATAGACCTTAACAGTCCGAAATCGATGCAAAAGTTGGAAAATCTGCAATAATTTTGAGTCAGCCAAAAATCAAACAATCGATGCCTTTTTTGCACACATCTTGTGCGTTGTGTCAGACTCAGCGTCAGCTAAAAATTTTGGAATTCTGAAACTGGGTGATCGGAAGATCATTTGTAGCCGTTATATGAAAGTTGTCAGTTGTGACGGTTGCAGATTTTCACTTTTGCCTAAGTGGGCCCTGGATTAGGATTCAGGTTTAGGCATTTTCTTTTTCTTCTGTAATCACCCACTTTAAGATACCCAAAATTTTAATTCTTTGACTACCTTGTTCTCTCCTCTTCACCAGTATCACAATTCGTTTGCTCAATTTGATCTTTCATAATGGCTCTAGTTTAACGCTTCCAGGACGGACTAAAATAATGACAGGACATGATAATTATTTTTCCAAGCGCAAATATCATATAAACGTACTACTTAACCAGCTAGCCACATAAACTAATTCGTTAAAGAAATGTAATTCAATCGTGGTTACCCGGTTACCCGCATAGAAGTTTGGTTGAGCGACAAAACAGATCATCGTAAATCAATAAACAAATTCAGGTGACGTGGCACAATAAATAGTCAACTTCGGGCTACAACATGTTTGAGTCATTTTTGACGAAGAGTAGAGAAGTACAGTTGTTACGCGGCGGCCGAGGCCGCCGCGTATATACTATAGTGCAATCGGTCTCTATGATTGCGTGTAGTTATGTTGTAAAACAACAGGCAGGTCCTAAAAAAGCACTATTTGTGTGTGCGTGTGTATCTATTTGTGCACGTAGGTACACACATATATACGTATTTAGCGACATGGGATGCACAACATCGTCTGTGCGTGCGTGTGTCGGATCATACAAGACATGCACGTAGCGATTAGTGAACAATGGCAAAGTAATCTCATTGATCATTGTTATGACAAAACCTGTTCCGACCATGTTTCGTAGAATATTTATCAGCACGTTGGAGTCCAGTGTTGGACTTCAGATGCAGTTGCCAACCCTGCGTACGGATGTCACTGAGTTTAGTGACAGGCAACATGGGGTAAGCAGTAAATTTAAATTCTATGTTCCTTATTTTTTCTGAAACTAAAAAGTTTTGTTTACATTTTTCTAAACCACATTTTCCGAATGTATGTGAAATGTAAATAATTGGAATGAATGAGTTTGGCACGCGATTTCTAGCGTGTATATGTACGTACACTTAGAAACCAATTGACAGCAAAAAATCGCGATTGCGGCACTGAAAGTCCCCTTCAGACAAATTTAGACTCAATATTCAACAGTAGCTACATAAAGTTCAACTGTCCTATTTAAACTTTTCTAATATAGTAACATTTTTGACCATAAGCAATGATATTGCAGTCCAGAAATTGATGTGTATCAAGACTGAGAATGGTCATGTTTAGTTACAAATGTTGGCAATAAAACATATGGTGCCGCGTTTTATATTCGAAGAATATCCTCGGCACTGCAAGCATGTCGCCATGAAATCTTTCCAAAAATAATTCAACTCTACTCGCAAAACGTGCTTGTTGTAGGCTCGATTCATACTTACAGCCGTATGTCCATTCAGCCTGCAGAATGACGTCACTAGCAGCCTAGTGCAGTGGATCAGGCAGCGCGTGTGACATAATTATTTCGTCAATTTGTCGGCTGAACGGACATACGGCTGTAAGTATGAATCGAGCCTTATTAAACTTACATCTACAAATACAATAGTCATCTATACAAAACAAACTTTTGTTAAATTTGGCACTTCGGCAAGATAATTTTCTTCAGTATCGTATACATATTGTTGAAATCAACTAAAGTCTGACCAAAAAGTGTATGTACGGAACTTCATTGCTTCATAGCAGCTTAGTCGTTTGAGGTAACCCCCATAATGTATATATCATTCGAAAGCATTTTTGATGGAGATTTTCATGAAGTTAAATTAGTTCGGAAAATTTGAAGTCAAAAATTTTAATTCAAATAAAATGGATTTTTTCCCCTAATTATAGGAAACCTAATGTATTAGATATCATTCGATAGCCCATTCCATTCTGCGTCTAACGATATATACAACATCACTATAGCTACACCTGTCAAAAATTATCGATTTTTTTATTTTTGATTTTTCCATTGAAAAACGTCATTTTTGACCCATTTTATTCGCTGTAACTCAGCAAATACCCAACCAAATCTGACAAATTTTGCATCAATAGACGCGTTGTGACCTCGCGCGGTCTGTGAAAGTAATAAAATTTCAAAATTTGATACTAAATTTTTCAATATTTGTTAGGTTTACAGTCATTTTTCAGCAATTTTTGTTCAAGATTAGTTAAAATAATTAGTACCGCATTAAAGTTCAGTTCTTTAGCTTTCATTTGATACTAAAAACATGTGCTTTTGATGTAAAATTGAAAATTTGGACATTGGAAAATAGCAACTTATCGAAATTTGGTGTCACCATTGTGACGTAAACTGGAAGATAGTTTAGACCTACTAAGATAGAGGTCAGAGTTTAAGAGAGCCGTCCACTTCAGCACACATTATTAAAACGATATAAGATGTCTGAGTGGTCACAAATTTGCCTAGTTGCGGTTTAAGGGGGTAGTGTCGCGAAAGCAGTCGATTTTGCGCGACTATAAAACTTTTTCAGTGACAGATAGGTCATTGTTCTTTATATATTCTAAAAATATGTTTCTAGGCAAATATTTTTGCCAAGTTTCAGAAAAATTGATGCAGCACACAGTTAGCAGTGCAGTCGCAAATTCGAAAAATGACGTTTTGAAAACCTATTCACATTCGTTAATTTAAAAAACTTTTTGTTTAGATTTTTTACACAAAGTAAAAGCACATATACTCTAGTTTATTCACACAAAATTTATGCCCGCTTCCCACTGCAGGTTTAAGGTTTAAGGTTTATGGTTTAAGGTTTAAGGTTTAAGGTTTAAGGTTTAACGTTTCATTCACACTGGCAGTTTAAGGTTTAACGATATTTGAATGTTGTATATTCATTGGCTGGATGCAGAAGCTCCGCCTACACACAGCTCGGAGCTGATTGACAGAATATACAAGCTCCGCCTACAGCTCGTAACTGATTGACTGAATGGAGAAGCTCCGCCTACAGCTCGTAGCTGATTGGCTGAATCCTTAAACCTTAAACCAAAAAGTTGAAATTTTTCAACATCGTTAAACCTTAAACCTTAAACCTTAAACCTTAAACCTATGCAGTGGGAATGTACAATATGCTCACTTCATGTTCTACGTTAAACCTTAAACCTTAAACCTTAAACCTTAAACCTGCAGTGGGAAGCGGGCATTAGTGCAAATTGCTTGAGTGGTTGCGGAGTAATACCTGTTTGAACTGTGAAACTGTGCGTAAACTGTGAAGTACTCACAGCAATAATGACAAAATGTGAAGAATTTAGACGCTTATTTTGAAATCAAAAGAAAAACGAACCTTCATTTTTCATTTTTCTTATTTGTGGCAAAAAATTGTGCGTCAAAACATTACATGTACTTCACAAGCTGGTCAATCTGATATCTGGCTTGATTTTTTGAACTTTTATGTCTCTATTGTGTGATGTCTGGCTCACAAATGGTGATTGGTTAAAAATATTGGTAGATATTGGTAGTCCAGTGTCTGGCAGTATTTATTTGACACCATATGGCATTTCACTAGTTTCTCAGTGAACGTACAATTTCAAAGCAAAAAGTTCTCATTTTGCAGCCTATGAGCAAAACTGCTTTGGCGACACTACCACCTTAAGTAAACGTAAAGCCTAAAGGTAGCCAGTGGATAGATAAGATCCTTTGGCATTTCTGCCCTCCGGTTCAGTTCTCATCTACCACATTGCCTTGGAGCGTCAGAGTCGCGATTTCAGTGACTACATCCATGATGGAGACCCAACCCCATAATGCCTACACGGACCTTTGTTACCTTTGTGGTGCCTACATATTATTTACCGACCCCATGAATCGGACAGCTCAGTGCTCGGTTGGTAGGAGCATTGTGGCCGTAATGTTTTGCTCAAAATCATAACCTACATGGCTACATGAATGTCACCAAGTAGCATGGATTCGACAACCTTCAGATTAGAAACATTACACCGTAACCACTCAGCCACCAATAGCGGGTTAAAGTCACACAAGTGCAGCTGAGGAAGTCTGGGGGGGGAGCCGTCGACTGGGGGGGAGGGTGTGCGGAGCAACTTTTCCGGCCGGTTTTGCTTCGTGAGCCACCAATTTTTGCTTCGTGAGCTACACATTCTGACGGGGAGCGGGCCTGTCTGGAGGGCAGCGAGGTCGGGTTGGGGGGATCGATCCCCCACGCCCATGTATGGTGAAAGTCACAATAAAGACGATTCCGACATAATCGAATTACGAAAACCGCTAAAGTGCCAAATTTAGCTTTTTTCATTTTCGAAAAATGTTAACTTTTCGCAAAATCTACGCTTTTCCCAATTTCTCGGCTTGTCGCTTATTTATTGAGCAGCTTAGCCATTAGGTGTCAATTTTCAGTTTCAGAGCATCTTTTTTCAGCATCGTGACGGGCTGCTTGTTCCAAATGGTCTAATCTGTGGGGATGTTTAGTATTAAAAATGATACTATCATTCCTTTTCCGTATCTCCGAAAGTTGAAGTCGAGGGTTAAAAACTCTACGTCCAGCATTTCGCTGAAAATCAAAACGATGTCCCAAGTCCCAACTTTTTGTTCCTTCTAGAGAAGGAACTATTGTTTTGAAACTAACTGTTTGCAACGTTAAATGCTGCTGAGCAGGCTGCATAGCCTGTATGTTTTGTGTGTGTTTTCAGCCTGGGAGTTGCCTGCTGATTTTTGTCTGCGTATATCCATGAAAATCAATAATCTATGTAGGGTGTTGTGATGTAACTTTTTCAGCCTCGGCACCGTAATGTTTCATCAGGACTATATAAGAGACACTGGATAACACTGTTTATCGCTTCTTGAAGCTGATGTGCTCAGCTCAGATCAAAGCGTAATTGGGGCCGAATAGCTCGCTGCAGCGGGATGCTTAACATCCTGCAGCACTTTTTTGTAAATGTATATATGTACGTAGTTAGGATAGTTTAAGAAAGTAGGTGGTACATAGTTTAGGATACGCAGTGCAATTTAGAATAAGCTAGGTAATAGGGTAAGTAACCTAAGTTACGCAGTGTAGCGTACAGTAGATACAATTCAAGTAAACTTGAAAGGTAGACACCGGGGAAGGAACATTGCCCCTTTTGGGGCCTACTTGTTTCATTGCTTCCGCACTTTGTACAAATTAATTTAATCCTTCAGAGCTAATTTTGCATCACCTAACCCAAGCTTTTTCTTACAGACAAGTATGAATGAAACTTTTTAATTTCGTGCTCATTCTTTTACATTCGCGAAGAATGCACGTCTCCTCAAACGAATTCTATAATTTTTTCTTGTCTTACAACACACTTTACTAGACTTAATTAAAAACAGAGTATACCGGACAACAAATTACAGTATTAAACTTGCATCATGATCTCGGAACGTTCCAAATTTTACTACACAAACGTTTACCTGGCGCTACTAACCAAATAAATTTGTTTTATCCGATAAATCCACTTTATAGCAAGAATTATTGCGACTAAAGAACAATCGTCAACTTCACATTACTGAGCTGTAAAACGAGACGACTTCATGAATAAAACCACAAAACACACAAGAATTTTCATTAAAAACTTTATTCAATATTAACTGGCAACAAACATATTAAACAGTTAAACCTTCCAATGCAAAATAACAAGGACCTAATTGCGCAACAACTAAAATATGTTATTTATCATCAACAAGAAAATAACAAGCAAGTTATAAACAGTACCAAACAGGCAACATAAACCCATAATTCCGGAATACGACGTAAAAAACAAAGCACAGGTCTACATAGAAAGGAAGAAAACCGTGAAGGTAAAAAAACTATATGAAGAAAAAGGGGTCGATAAACCGCTATGTAATTCTTGAAGAGTGAAATATTGTCTAAAGGGTCACCTCTCTGGTTTTTATGAGTCCGCTAAAATGCGTCTCCAGTGCTTAAAAAATTTAGCCGAAAAAATCTCTACGAAATTCTATTCAGAATCAGACCTTGACAGAGGAGGTAGGCTTGGTCGAAAGAGTACACGATACTCATTAAATAAGTTCACTTAAAACTGACTAAATGACTTCACAATCACGCTGAAAAAAATTTTCTAAAAGCTCAAAACCAAATGGATACAATTAACGCTACATTTCAGTTCACTGGGCAAGCTAATGGCTAGCATGCATTTTTCTCGAAGTCCGCCGATAGTTTAGGAACGAGTTTGGATTCGGACTGCAGAGAAGCCTCTGATTTGGCTTGAATAAGTACAGTTACCATAAACTATTAACAGCATTTACCGAAAATTAAATGAAAATATGTAACAAAACGTTTATATTACGTTTATATACAGTCACTAAACAAACAAAGTAGATGAACGCAAACATCAAATAAACCACGATCGTCTGTCTGGTGAGACACTAGTTTTTACAAGAGTACAGCGATTATTGTCAGTTGTGACTTGTGACCAAAAAATTTCAGCGATCAGAAGCTACAATTAATCAGAACTTTAATTTACATACAAGGCCAAGGCACTATAACTGCGTTGATTCAATAGTTATATACTTCACAAGTCTACTTCACACAGAGCAGCGCCAAGAATAGTACCCACCACTAAAACCTTTACGCATATATGTATATATACATATATAGGGGTCAAAATTTGAGGGCTCTCCGGTTAAATTTTGGGGACCCTCCCACCCACCCCTAAGTTTTTTTGGTAAACTTTTTTCTAAAAGTGCCATTTTTTACTAAATTTTGCCAACTTTTCGGGACCCCCCCCCGGCCCCTCGATTTCGGGTAGGGTCACCCCCATCTTCCCCTCATATATATATATATATATATATTAATGTCCTTATGCCTAATTTTTTTGTCATCAACTTATCCAAATTTGTGGTAGAGAAAGCTTCTTCACCCCACGTCAACGTCTGCAAATTATAAAATAGAAACAAATTGAAAATTAACTGTCTATGTGAGCCTTTATCATCTAGTTTCATCAAAGGAAGCCAGTTGAAACCAGACAGAAAAAGTTCAAAAGTCACCGCGCCATCCGTATCTATCTGTCTCCATTTTATTATAATACACTTGAGCGTTCGTAAGCGATACTTCATCGGAAATAGTGCAATAAGTCTCTAATCCTCTGAAACGGAATGCTTTTTCTTTTTCTTCTTTCCACCCTGAGGTGTGGCGACGGATTCCTGAGTCGTGTCAGCATCGGCGGCTTCTGCATCTCGATCCTTCTTCTTTTTCTTTTTCTTGATCTTCTCCGTTACTCCGACAGTTTCCATTTTCTTAGGCAACTGGCTTAAGTCAGGCTTAATATCCTCAGGCTCAGTTTTAATGATTCCAGGAGCCGCACCCGAGCTAGCTTCAAGCAACAGCTGTTTTCGCCAATCTTCGGGAGTGTTCTCATTTGGTTTGCCATACTTGCCCAAAAGTCCCTGTTTGATCATATCCTTCTTTTTGGAGGCCACCGGGCCCAGACCCCACTTCCGGGCGTACGTATCCCGTTCCATAATGACTCGCTTAATTTTCGCCACCACCCCGTGATCACAGGTTGCCATGGTAGCAGTGGTCATCAGGGCAATAGCAATGCAAATAGCCTCCCCTTTGGTCGTAATAACCACAATTTCCTGATTAATTTCAATCCCGTCCTCAAAACGCAATACGCCGGGCAGTAAAATTTTGGCTCCATAGCAGATGGCATTAACGGAAGAGTCCTTCATTACCAGTCGTTTGTGCGAGACCAGTAGCGCCTCCAGAGGTCGAATGACTCGCCTTAAATACGTTTCGTCCTTCAGATGGTCATGGGCCCATTGGGCGTCCAAAATATCGTGCATAGTGGCCATTTCCTCATTTTCGGTCACAATCCCGGATCGAACGCGGCGCAGCTCAATCATATGCGCGCCTACGCCCGAAAATCAAGCCCAGATGAACATACAGGGTTCGCACGTAGGTTCCAGCCTCACGGGAAACCCGAGTACCGCGATTCTTGCTGTTGTCAAATTCCAACAGCTTGTTGGCGTACAGCGTGCGAATGCGCAGTTGACGCTTGACGGCCGAAATCAGTGGCGGCCGCTGAAACAGGGCTCCTGTGAGCTGCTCTCAGGGCTTGCTGAACCCGACGCTCGCCGCCTTCTACAGCGCTGTGAAGTCTG
>JASANF010013430.1:0-11801 GCA_030248245.1 Trissonchulus sp. WLG1_4
ATATACAGCAACAGCACTATGCATAAAAATTCCCAGTTCGTTGGCGTACGACGCCATTCTTCGCGAAAATTGACCAAGTCCAAAAACAAAAATTCAGTCCTCAAAGCCTGACCTATTTTTAACACACGATCGTTCAGTTCACATAAATTTATTTCACTAAGTATTTTACCGGGAAGAGATATACGCTACATTCAAGTAAGAAATAATCCCCATCCTAGATACTGAGCTGAAAAAATGCTGAGCATTTGCCCCGTTTTTGCAAACAACCTTAAAAGCAATAATAGACTGATTAAAAAGAATTGTTGCTAAAAATAAACAACAAAAAGACGCAAATAAAACATAGAGTAAAACACGTGCAAACGACAAAGGTAGTAAAGTTTAATAAATATGAATCATATTCAAACACAGATGCAACTTACAGTAACTGTCCACAGCTTACAAATCAGTACCGCTACAGTATTGCTTCAGAAATCAAATCGTAACTTTTTAAACAGTTTTTTACTTAATAAAAGACAATTTTGAAAATAAAAATATCTAGAAAATTGCGTTTCAATCTAATATAATATGTGATCCAATACAAAATATCATTCTTAAGCAATACTGCACTCTATACTCAGGCTTAATGACAGACAACAATTAAGCTCATAATATTATGAAGATGTTTTTAAAGCTCACAAAATATTTTATACGTTTCATAAAGTTGAAAATTTGGGTTGCTAAGAATGATGACAACTGGAAAAGATGAATAATTTTACATTTCTGATCATTTAATTTGCGAAAAATCGAAATAAATCTAGTAATAGCATAAACATCAATAAACATATAACGTTCAGACATATTGAGCTACAAATTATACATATAATACCCAGCAAAGACAGGAGATTAAGACTGATGAAAGACCATATTAAAAAACTTATTTGATGCTTTTTAGTGATACTTTTTCAAAATTTTCTTGGGAGCAATCGACATATCAAGACTTACATAATGGTTTGACTCCCCCTACTAACAATATACTTCATAAATTTCATAACATCACCATTTATCCAAACAGAACCCAATATAGTGACAATTATAATCAACTAAATACGCGAGAGCAATTAATTATACTAAATTATATCGAATCGACGATTCATAAGAATACCAACCTACTTAAACACTTGAATCATCATCCATAATCAATCGTGAATATAGCCAAGTGAACATTACACAATAATCTAGCAATCCGAAAATAAAAAATTAGACTTCACGTTTCGCAAATACTTCACAGCAGCTGACCGAAAATTGAATTGATTCTGATTCTGAATTCGAATGAATTCTGAATCAATTTAGAATTGAACTGATCCTGAAGACTGCTTAAAGACCCTACGACATATATATCAAAAAGTCTCATCTTTGCTATCAATTTTACCAGACCCATACTAACCATTCAACTCCAATATTAAAAAATACTAAAATGTATCTGGGACCAATATTCTTAGAATTTCAAAGCTGTTATGCCAAAAGTCTACAAGACTCATTCTAATTCTACTGTCAAGAAAGAGACGGGGGATTCTTACCGAAAGAAACACAGCATCATCGTTAGAAAGAATGACCCAGGGGGGATTCAAACCGCCCATTTCTGAAACTGCAGACCAGCGCTCTACCGTTCAGCTACTGGGCCGCTGATGAGCTGCCGTAAATCCATTTGTGTACCAATGGGGCCAATTTTAGTTTACTTATACTCCAGTAGTATAATAGGTGAAGCTAGTTATATTGCAAACAGCATATAACTCACAATTTAAAAAATACAACAACAACATAAACATACAATTACAAACACAAGAGTACATGAATTAGCATCTGAGCAAAAACATACTGAATGACGTGAAAGGAACCAGGCATATTTTTTTGACGACAAAATTAATGCTTTTTTGTCTATTTCCATTAATTGTGGCCGTTAAAAAACTATGCACTGGTATTCAAAAACGAGCAACAGACACACCACACATGTGCATAACCAGACAACCGGGTTACTAACGGAAGCTGCTGTTCTCACAGCAAACACAATGCCTGTAAAAAACACCTGGGTCTCATCTAAAACAAGGCTTGAACGATTATACTTAACGTTATTCTCAAATTATTAATTCTCACTCAATACGTTTTTACTAACACTGAAACAACTAGATATAATTTAATCGTATTAATTAAAATAACTAGATATTATAATTTATTAAATAAAAGTAACTAAATTAAATCATTATCTAAAATAATAATTGTATGAATGTTTGTCTTAATCTAACAGTGATAGAATTTGTCCAAAAGGGCAATACTTGTCATTTTACCTTTTGATCAGATAAACTGCTCTGAAATAAAAAAATCACTTTTTGGTGTAAAAATTATCTATTTATTTTAAATGGGGATGAGTAACAAATTAATTATTTCTACTTTCAACCAATCCGACAAGCTTTACAACATCAACAACAAGACACGACGGATATTGATCTGATGAGACAGAAAAGCAAAGAATACTGAAGGAAAGTACACATTATATATAAATAAACAACAAAAACTTAAAACTTGAGAATAACAAATATACACTCTACATAACAACCAATGACGATTTAGTTAACAAAAACACACTTTTCTAAAAATTCTTTTTTAAACCTGATAAAGCTGAGCTTAATTCTTAAACTGTAAAATAAGCACAGCAGTCCGATTAGAAGATAAACACTTATATACTGTGCAAAAAACATCACCGAATACAACCACAGTTAAACACGGGGGTATGGGAGGGTCTGGGACCCTCCAGATTTAGTGTTTTGGTAAAACAACAGCAAAATTTCAATAATATCGGCTTCAGAATATCGACATTTCTGTCAGATTAATATACCTATGCGATTAGTAAATGCGACTTTTACCTGAATTTTCGACGAAAATTTTCAATAATGGCTAATTTTTTTCGTCAGAAAAAAGTAATTTTATGTCAGACTTGGTACAAGGCTGTGGTCAAAGGTCGGTACAACCACCCCCCCCCCCCTCCAGAATAGACTCCCCAGTGTTAAACTATGAGTGCACTGTTTTCCCAACAATCATCTTCAACCTTTGTCTCATACCAATCCTAATCAACCATTATAGTAAACTGAATCGTCATCGTAGAGGGGGGAGGAAAGGGGGAAATAGGGGGGGGGGCAAGTTGTCTCAGGATATGATGACTGTGCTGCGGGGGGACTGTACGAGTCGGTCTGCACTGTTCCACCTGCGCTGGTTCTTCTGGTGAGCGTCTGTCAGCTTATCCTCACACACCCGAGACATCGCCTAAAACAAACCACAACATCATTTCACAACCACAGATGTAACGGTGTCCAAATTTGGGGAGGTCTCTCCGGCCAAATTTTAAAGACCCGCTGATCGACCCAAAATATATACCCTAATTTTTGCAAAATTTAAAAAAAGTGACATTTTCACCCAATTTTGGGAACCCTTACCCCTGATCGACCAAAAATACCCTAACGTTTTCAAAATTTCGTCAAATTTGATTCTAAAAAAGATGTCCAATTTTAACCCAAATTTGCCCAAATTCTGGAAACCCTTACCCCCGGCCCCTGGATTTTTGGGGAGAGGTGCTCCCTTATCCCTCCCTAATAAATGTCTGCTCACAGCCCATTGCTTTACCGGATCATATAGACTGGACTTATTTCAAGCCAAGGTTCCTGGTTCAGGGATTGTATATCGGATAAAACGGTCTGACCAAAAACGCTTGACCCTGAGACTAAAAGAAACACCCACACATGGAATAAAATATGTGACACTCAACGTAAAATTCTTGATTATGCTGACGTATCTCTACTCTATACAGTATGCATGTTTACAGATACATACTACTATATATATTTTTGTAAAAGACAAAGCAAAGTGGAGCCAATTAAATTTCATCCTCAACAAAACGTAAAAATGCACAATTAATGACATCTGCTAATCCAGCCAATCCTAATTAGCAGATCTTTTAAAAAAAACTAAATAGAACTTTAACATAAAATAAAAAACACAATGCTTGTCTGTCAAACTAACAATAAACTCACCAACACAGTGACAAACCCACAAGACTGCGAAATTTTATCGAAACCAAAACCGAGCAGTAATTTAAACTAAGGCCCATTGGCAACTAACATATACATGTATATACACGTAAACTCGGTCTGGGGGGGAAGCTGTCCCGAAATTTTAGGAGGACTTGTCTCGACGTTTCGGGTGCTCTTACTGACAACCTAAAAAATTTCCATTTTCTGCCAAAAAAGTGGGAATTTTTTGCAAACTTTGGATATTTTTATACATTTTCTAGCTTATTGCTCATTTTTGAAGCATTTTACAGCTATTTTGGCGATTTTTTGAGTTTTCGGGCACTTTTTTTAGCTACGAGGAGGGGCGCTGGTTACGGGATCTCAAATCTGGGTTGGGAATTGCAAATCTGTAGCTACTAGCCATATACATACCCGCACGCAGGGGCGTAGCCAGGGGGGGGGAATGGATGCCGCTCTGGTCAAAAAATTAGCGTTGTTTTTGAACAAAATATGCTAATAAGTGTCGTTTTTTTGCGTTAAAATTGCAATTACGTGCATTTTAACACATTTCAAAAAATCGAAAAGTCATTCCCCCCCCCGAATTTTTTTCCTGGCTACGCCACTGCCTGCACGGGCTACAACTAGGCTACAAATTGCTAGCTCATCGTGTACTTTTGAAAAACATATATATACAATCCAAAATTAGATGGGAAAAACTAAGTGATTTGCCTGATGAGAGTAAAGCTGGTAATCAGTTTTGCCCCAAGACCCCGTAACACCTACGTCCTGCGCTGTCCAGCGATGAAAGAGATTCACTTATGGCAACCTGAGATTTGGATGATCCTAACAGCTTTGGTCCTCGAAAGTGAATTCAGCATCTAGTTCTGTCTGCTAATCTGGGCTATTTTGAGTCTCCGCGAAGGTACAATCTTCAGGCACAACTAACACAGATTAACGTACGAGGGGTCAAGCCCTTCCCCTTACCCAAATTTGAGATCTTGGGTCAGTCCCCCCCTCCGATATGACGTATCGGAACAAGGCCGCCTCTAAGCTGCTGAGAAAAAAGATATCTTGTAGGTAAAAATTTGGTCCTGCTGGCTGTAGAATGCCTCAAAAATGAGCAAAAAAGGGCAATTTTTTTAAAAAAAGGCAGAATTTCGCGTTGCGAAAAATTCAACATATGTCATAAATAAATTCTAAAAACATAACAATTTCGTGTTTTTGTGAATTTGAGACTTCCAAACGCCGGGACAAGCCTTCCTAAAATTTAAAAAAAATCCGACACAAGCCCTCTCCCCCAGCGCATAATTCGGCCAACTTTCATGGTAAAGAGACCCCCACATCCCAACGTATGCTTCATATCCCTACAACAGTCCCCTCTAGTTTCTTTGCGCGGTCCCTATGCGAGTCACCCATCCCTCCCATTCCTATGAGTAACCCTATCCCTATGAGAGTGAGGCGGTCACCTCCAGCTTCTTTGCGCGGTCCCTGTGGAGGGGCTGGAGGGGCAGGAGCAGCTGGTTGGCCATGGCGAGCGTGCGCAGGTCGAAGTAGTACTTGGCGTAGACGGAGGAGGGCACGTTGATGTTGAACTGCAGACACTCCAGGAACTGACGCTCCAGCTCGTTCATGTCCTCCACCTGGCAGTCGCGCAGGATCTGGCAGTAGTCCACGTTCCACACCGCCTGGTCGTCCCACACCTTAGACGCTACAACATCAAGAGCACACGGATATGATATGTCTTATTAGTGAGCACAGGGATATATGTCTGGTCAAGAACACAGGGATAAGGATATGACTTATCAAGAGCACAAGGATCGACGGGGATATGACTTATCAAGAGCACATGGATATGTCTTATTAGTGAGCACAGCAACAGGGATATGACTTATCAAGAGCACAGGAACGGGGATATGACTTGCGTCCACAAGGATATGACTTATCAAGAGCACAGGGACGACAGGGATAGGAACGGGGACTCATGTAGTATACTACATAATATGCTTTATCATAGGTCACTTAGCACAGCACAGCACAGCCACAACTCACTTAATACTAGGATTCCTAGGGCCAATTCCTAAAGATTAGTATTATGCCCACTTCCCACTGCAGGTTTAAGGTTTAAGGTTTATGGTTTGTATTGTATTGTATTGTATTTGACTATGGCAAGTATAATAATGACAAGGATAACAGGCAAGTATAATAATGACAAGGATAACAGACAAAGGTGCAAACTTTCTGCACGCAAAAAGAAAATAAGAACAAAAAAACAAAACAAAACAAAACAGCCGAATTTAACATCAAAATGCTATCGAACTCAACTCTCTCTTAAAGGCGGTAAGGGTAACGGAGTCGACAACGCAAGCCGGTAAAGCATTCCATTTTTCAACAATACGAGTGGAGAAGAAATTTTTTCTAGCGGTCAGTTTAAAACGAGGTTGTTTAAGGTTTAAGGTTTAAGGTTTAACGTTTCATTCACACTGGCAGTTTAAGGTTCAACGATATTTGAATGTCGTATATTCATTGGCTGGATGCAGAAGCTCCGCCTACACACAGCTCGGAGCTGATTGACAGAATATACAAGCTCCGCCTACAGCTCGTAACTGATTGACTGAATGGAGAAGCTCCGCCTACAGCTCGTAGCTGATTGGCTGAATCCTTAAACCTTAAACCAAAAAGTTGAAAATTTTCAACATCGTTAAACCATAAACCTTAAACCTATGCAGTGGGAATGTACAATATGCTCACGTCATGTTCTACGTTAAACCTTAAACCTTAAACCTGCAGAGGGAAGTGGGCTTTAAAGAAAGTGAACTTTTTTTCCTGTATTATGTTATTCAGAAATGAGTGTTTTGTTTGTCTCAACAGCATGCTATGTTCCGTTCCGAATCTTGTGCTTCGGATTACTTTAATAAACAAACAAACAAACAAACAGGCGAAACAAATCTTCATCAACTAAATCTAGGAATCGTCCCCAAGCCTAACTACACCATCCCCCCCCCCCAACCGCAGGCCATACCCAAGAGAATGGCACCTAAAACGATGCGTCTCCAATTGGCCGGGCAGAGGTCGATTTCCCCGTAGTGCAGCAGGCGTTCAATGTAGACTAGCGTGATGATGGCACACTCGGCCGTGAGCTGAGCCGCGCTGAACAGAGTCCGAATAAAGCGATAGATGTGTCGGTGCTCGGGATCGTAGCGGTCGTAGTCGGCGGGCACTCGCTCGCGGGTCAACGGGTGCAGTTTCTCGTCAAAGATTTCCAGCGTCCGTTCGGTACCGGCGCGTCGCTCTCGATTCAGAATATGATAATAGATGGCCAGGGAGATACACTTGATGGTATTCTTGAGATTGGGCTGGCTGATGGTCGAATCGTCGAGCCAGATGGTCGAGCAGGAGCTGGCTTTTTTCAGGGAAATCGGGCAACTCTCGGAGGCCGGGATCGAAGCCAGACCGCCGACGGCGCCACCAGAGCTCAACGCAGACGCCTCCATGTCTAGACAGCGCGAACGACGGTACGCATCTGCAAGCAAAACCAGCCAAACTTTTAGACAAGGTTTCTATGTGTAAAATATGGTGCATTACACATCGGCTGCTTAATTTACACAACAAAAATACACAGATTTACACAACTGCATTGAGTTGATAAAACGGCCTCAAAGTTTTGGGACTTTGGCATGGGCCATTGGGCCAACACTGTCTTACGGACAGAAATTAACGGTTTATTCCTAGGATCGAAGAAAAACGATAATAAAAACGTTTTGCGAAAAATTGACGAATTCTGGGAGGAGGGAGGGTGGGTGCGAGGGAGGGGGGGGGTGCGGAGCAACTTACTTTTCTGCCGATTTTCTCTCCGTGAGCCACCATTTTACCTTCGTGAGCCACTAGGGGGGCCCTGGGGGGGTGAAGCATCTGTGTGGGGGATGAGGATGCCTTCTGGGGGAGGGGGGGGTGAAAACCCCCCACGCCCATGTGTATCCAACAACAATATTTATCTATTTACCCATGGGGATGGGACGAAGGGGGAGGCCCCTCTTCCCGAGTCCGCAAGGCATGACCGCTAAGCCCCCCCCAACAAAAAATATTTGACCCCGAGTCCCGACCCCCGTCTAAATATATACATGTATATATCTCATGTATATCCACCCCCAACCATAGCACTACAGACTCATTACCCTTGATCTTAATTTCACTCTGTGATCGTTCCATGAACATGGGACCTTTAGTGGGATGGGAGCTTGGGTCTTGGTCCAGGTCGTCCGGCTCTCGTTCGCTGATGTGCTGTAAATTTGACGAGGTGTTCTCGTGTCGCCAAGCCACGGAATTCTGATGTATATAATCTCCGCTGTTGTTGGCGTAGTACTTATAGCCCATACGGGGCGTGCCATGCTCACTGTTGATGCAGCACGATAGTCGATTGCCCATCACTACTCACTGGATCACAGGCGAAATCATTATGACGTAATTATTAATTAATTAATTAAACATGATTAAAGAAATATTGTTGTGATCGGTGGAATAAATATAGGCAATGAAGTGACATTGGGCGGAATTGATTGTGTAATACAAGTCGTCGTGGCCCACAAGGGATTTGAAATCTCCACTGGACAGACACAGTCAGGTTTTGCTTGGATACATTTTTCCTCCCTGCAACATTAAAAACATTTGGTCAATAGCCAATTATATACTGTATATATAAATGAATTATATATATATATATATACATATATATATATACATATATATATATATATATATATATATATTAAAAGAATAAACCTTTAGATCGCTTATATAAAAATAAACACTTAAGATCTGCCACGATATATATATATATAAGTGGCAGATCTTAAATTTTATCTTATATATATATATATATATATATATATATATGTATATATATATATCATGGCAGATCTTTAAAGTGTTTATTCTTTTAATATATATATATATATATATATATATATATGTATATATATGTATATATATATATATCATTCATTTATATATACAGTAATTGGCTATTGACCCAAATGTTTAATGTTGCAGGGAGGAAAAATGTATCCAAGCAAAACCTAAACTATCTGTCCAGTGGAAATTTCAATCCCTTGTCACAATTCTGTACACAATCAATTGCGGCCAATGTGTATATTTATTCCACATATTTTTCTTTAATCATGTTTAATTAATTAATTAATAATTACGTCATAATGATTTCGCCTGTGTGATCCATCATAATAATAGGGCAATGGTGTCGTGCTCATCAACCATGAGGCGTGGCACCCCTCTGGGCTATATATATATATATAATTCATTTATATATACAGTATATAATTGGCTATTTACCAAATGTTGCAGGGAAAATGTATCCAAGCAAAAGTTGACTGTGTCTGTCCATGGAGATTTTCAATCCTTTGTGGGCCGCCGACGACTTGTATTACACAATCGGTCCGCCCAATGTAGTTTCATTGCCCATATTTATTCCACCGAGAATCACAACAATATTTCTTAATCATGTTTTAATTAATTAATAATTTCGTAATGTGATTTCGGCCTGTGATCCCAGTGAGTAGTAGGAGGGCAATTATCATGCAACAGTGGGCATGGCACGCCCCGTCTGGGCTCTGGGCCTACTTCTACGCCAACAACAGCGGAGATTATTATGCGTCGAAAATTCCGTGGCTTGGAGGCACGAGAACACCTGCGTCAAATTTGCAGCGCGGTGAGCCGAACGACCGAAACGAGCCAAATTGACCAAGACCCAAACCCCATCCCTAAAGGTCCCAAATATTCATGGAACGATCACAGAGTGAAAATTAAGATCAAGGGTAATGAAGTATCTATGGTTGGGGGTGGATATACATGAAGATATATACAGTGTATATATTTAGAACAGTTGGGACTGGGGTCAATTTTTTTTTTTTTGTCGGGGGGGGGCTTCGCGTCAATCTTGCGGACTCGGGAAGAGGGGCCTCCCTTCGTGCCCGATGAATAAATAGAATGTTGTTGTTGGATACACATGGGCGTGGGGGGGGTCCCCGCCCCGCCCCGAAGGGCTCTCGTGCCCCACACAGGATGTTTCACCCAGGCCCCGTCATGGTGGCTCGCCGAAGGGTAAAATGGCGGCTCAGCGGAAAAGAAAATCGGCAGAAAGTGGGGTTGCCCCTCCCACACCCCCCCCTCCCTCGCAGCCCCTCCCTCCCTCCTCCCAGAATTCGTCAATTTTTCGCAAAACATTTTTTTTTGTTATCGAGTTTTTCTTCTTGATCCTAGGAATAAACCGTTAATTTCTGTCCGTAGAGACAGTGTTGGCCCGATGGCCCCTCCCAAAGGCCCCAACCTTGAGGCCGTTTTATCAACTACGAATGCAGTTGTGTATAAATCTGTGTATTTTTGTTGTGTAAATTAACGGCAGCCGATGTGTAATGCACCATATCTTTTACACATAGAAACCTTGTCTAAAAGTTTGGCCGTCGTTTTGCTTGCAGATGCGTGCCGTCCGTCGTCTCGCTGTCTCAAACATGGAGGGCGTCTGCAGTTGACTTCTGGTGGCGCCGTCGGCTCTCTTGCTTTTCAATTCCCGCCTCCCGAGAGTTGCCCGATTTCCCTGAAAAAAGCCAGCTCCTTGCTCGACCGTATCCTGGCTCGAAGCGGCAACTTGGAGCCATCGAGCCGGCCCAAATTTCGAGAATGCCATGAGTCAACTCCCTGGCCATCTTGTCATCATCTTCTGAATAATGAAGCGACACGCCCGTCCCGAAACAGAACGCTGAAAATCTTTGACGAGAAAAGTTGCCCCGTTGACCCGAGCGAGTGCCCCGCCCCGAATACAAGCCGCTACCTACCCGAGCACCGACACGATGCTATCGCTTTATTCAGACTCTGTTCAGCGCAGCGGCCGAGTGCATCATCACGCGCTATGGTGTCATCTACATTGAACGCCTGCTGCACTATACGGGAAATCGACCTCTCCCGCCAATTGGAGACGCATCGTTTTGATCCCATTCTACTGGGTCGTTGGCTGGTAGGGGGATAGTGTTGGGGAGCTAGACAAGCCTAGATTTAGTTGGATGAAGATTCTTCCCTGTTTGTTTGTTTGTTGTATTAAAGTCGGGTCCGAAAACACAAGATTCGGAACGGAACATCGTGGCGTGTTGTTAGACGAACAAAACACTCATTTCTGAATAACATAATACAGGAAAAAAATTCACTTCTTTAAAGCCCACTTCCCCCTCTGCAGGTTTAACGTTTAACGTCAAACTGAGCGTGACCGGTGCTACATTCCCCACTGCATAGGTTTAAGGTTTATGGTTTAACGATGTTTGAAAATTTTCCAACTTTTTGGTTTAAGGTTTAAGGAGCCAATCACCAACTTGTCACAAAACTATACCCCATTCGGCAAATCAGTTACGACAAAATTTGTGTATTGGCAGCTCCGAGCTGTTGTGAGCAGAAACTTTCTGCGTCCGGCCGATGATATTACAAACATTCAAATATCGTTGAACCTTTAAAGCCCCATCCTGAATGAAACGTTAAACCTTAAAGTATTAAACCTTAGACAACCTAGGTTTTTTAAACTGACCGCTAAAAATTTCTTTCTCCACTCGTATTGTTGGAAAACAGCTTGCGTTGTCGACTCAGTTACCCTTCCCGCCTTTAAGAGAGAGTTGAGTTCAATAGGGCATTTTTTGATGTTAAATTCGGCTGTTTTGTTTTTTTGTTTTGTTTTTTTGTTATTTTCTTTGCGTGCAGAAAGTTTCGCCTAGC
>JASANF010013431.1:0-36697 GCA_030248245.1 Trissonchulus sp. WLG1_4
ACAAAAATTTGCCTAAAAATCAAAAATTTCTCGAACTTTTTTCTGGTGGCAGCCGCCCCAAGACCCAGCCAACTTCTTGGCTTTTCTTCCTTTGTTTTATACGCATATTCAATATGCATGCAAGGACGTAGCCTGGGGGGGGGGGTCGCGACCCCCCCCCTATTGGTCGAAACTGAAAAATTTGTCAACAAAGATCCCCCTTTGGTTTTTATCGCTCGGCCGAAAAAAGTGTCTGATACGTCTCCAATTGACCAAATTCGGCCTAAAAATCAAAAATTCTAGACTTTTTTCGTGGTGGCTGCCGCCCTCTGACCATACGTGGTGCGGAGCGACGTTTCCGCCGATTTTCGCTTCGTGAGCTACCGATTTTGCCATCGTGAGCACCTCCAATACATTCTGGGGGAAGGGGGGTGAAGCTAGCGATCGACCGGAGGCTCCGGCTCCGGCCGGATTTGAGCCTCCGGCTCCGGCTCCGGCTCCGGCAAAAAAAGTGCCGGAGCCGGAGAATTTTCATTGTTCAAACTTTGGCCAAAAGTTCAAATTTTGAGAAAAAATCGCAAGATTAACGAAGCGGTTAGTCGATTACAGTACTTATATTACTGCCAGTTGTGATGGAGATGACTACCCCTCTCTAGCAATGTGTATTTTTACGTCTCCAATTGACTAAACTCGGCCTAAAAATCAAAAGTTTCTCACACTCACGCTGCCGCCCCCAGACCCCTATAAGCTTGTAACTATGTGACTTAGTGATTTGAACTTGAGTTTTAGCTCTGATGTTTTCGGCCGGTCAAATATGTTTGCTTGTGCATGCGCTGTTATTTCGCAAATTTTTGTGTTAAAATAAAAATAATTTT
The DNA here is from genome assembly GCA_030248245.1 of Trissonchulus sp. WLG1_4. Classification (NCBI taxonomy): domain Eukaryota; kingdom Metazoa; phylum Nematoda; class Enoplea; order Enoplida; family Ironidae; genus Trissonchulus; species Trissonchulus sp. WLG1_4. The sequence continues at coordinate 855 of JASANF010013431.1, forward strand.
CACCCATTACAAAAAATCGAAAGTCATTCCCCATAAAGATTTTTTCCTGGTTACAAAGGCTGGAATTCACAACCTAACACTAACACTAACTTTTCCCTTAAGGGGGCGCTCTGAGTAACTTCCAATAAATCAAATTAATATAGTTTTTTTATTTTTTGCTGATACGAAGTTTTTCCTCAAGCGCAACCAAGACACACACCAGGCAAGTATTTTTGCAAAGTTTGAAAGCTCTGATAGCACTTTAGCTTATTTTATGACTGCATCAAAATTGAAATTTTGAAAAATTTTACTAATTTTTGAAATGACGGAGCTCAATGCTGCCTCAACCAAATTTAACAATCTATAGCTTAAATTAAAGACAATTATCTTGCCGAGGTGCCATTTTTGTCGAATTTTCGTTACCGGCGACAAATTTTTAGTTATTTTAATTTGTATCAAAAGTGACGTTTTAAAAAGCCTATCATATTGAGCCAAATCATAATAATCACAATTCAAGAAGTTCGGCACCTCCACATACGTCTGCTCTAACAGTCTGCAAAGTTTCAAGCGGATATGTTTTCGCAGCTGACAGTAATCTTAAAAAAATGTACGCTATAGCCCCATTTCAGAAACCTGAAGTTTGCCTACACATACGTATTTTCCAAAAAATAGAGCTAATTTTTCTGTACTAAAATCCGTTGAGAAAGGTTTCAGAAGCCAAAAGTTAGCTAACGAAAAATTAGTTTGAAAAATAGTGTATTTTTGCCAATATCGGTCAACGTATTCTGGAAATTTTTTTAGAAAGGTTTGCCTACACAAACGACTTTTTGAAAAGTTGCAACTGGCAATTAGCTACAAAGAACTGTTTCAAAAAGTACCAAAAGCCATATAGAATTTTTTTGGTATATCGATTTAAATATTTTTTCCCATTGAAAAATAGGTTAAAATTTCAAGTTGAACCAAATTTGACGTTATATACATCAAATGAAAGCTAATTTAATTTGCAACAACTTTTCTTCTTGAGTTAATTAACGAAAACTTACGTGAACAATTTTATCGCCCAAAGTCGGTTATTCAGAGCGCCACCTTAAGGGGGTAGTGTCGCGAAAGCAGTCGATTTTGCGTAACTGTAAAACATTCTTAGAAAAAAATAAGACTTCGTTCTTTATATATTTTGAAAATATGTATATGTTAAGGCAAGTATTTTCGCCAAGTTTTATCAAAATTGATGCAGTATACTGTTTGCAGTGAGGTCCCAAAGTCGGAAAAATGACGTTTTAAAAACCTATTCACATTCGATTTTTCGTCGCAATTATCAACTTATTTGCTTAGTTTGTTTACATAAACTAAAAGGACATATGTTGTAGTTTATGCAGACAAAATTTAGTGCAAATTGCTTGAGTGGTTGCGGAGTAATATCTGTTTGAACTGTGAAACTGTGCATAAACAATGAAGTACTCACAGCAATAATGATAAATTGTGAAAAATTTAGACGCTTATTTTAAAATCAAAAGAAAAACGAACCTTCATTTTTCTTTTTTCTTATTTGTGGCAAAAAACTGTGCGTCGAGACGTTATGTGTACTTCACAAGCTGGCCAATCTGATATCTGGCTTAATTTTTTGAATTTTCATGTCCTTATTGTGTGATGAATGGCTTACAATCGGTGATTGGTTCAAGATATTGGTAGATATTGGTAGTCTAGTGTCTGGCAGTACTTATTTAAAACAGTATAGCATTGGACTAGTTTCTCAGTGAACGTACAAGTTCAAAGCAAAAAGCTCTCTTTTTGCAACCTATGAGCAAAACTGCTTTGGCGACACTACCACCTTAAAAGTTAGTGAAACACTTAAAATTGGCCTCGAAACACTAACATTTTAAGTGTTTCAGGCTGAAATTTAAGTGTTTCACTAGCTTTTAAGGAAAAAGTTAGTGTTAGTGTTAGGTTGTGAATTCCAGCCAACGTCGCTAATATACGCTTAAATTACAGGGGTCGGGGGGAGGGGCGGGCGGTAATCCCCGGAAGCTACAGACATTTACGGCGTCGTATCTTCTACAAAGTGCAATCTTTCCCAAATTTTTCTATTTTTTGGGTGTATGTATTCTTATATACATTGTACGTATATATATTCTTGACAATTTTGCAAGCTTTGACCAAAAGGGGGAGGTTCGGACGGACACCCTGAAGGCCTGAACAACCAGCTCCCTTCGCACCGCAGTCAAAATGCCATACTGGTCACTTTGACCAAATTTTTGACTTTTCATCAATGTTGACGAAAATTTTTTGTGAGATTACCAAAAACGGGAACAGTCAGTGGCCAGTGGTCGTATGAGTGTGTAAAGACATATGTATAGAAATGGGGCGTGACTGTTGAAACACTAATAAATGCTGTTTCGAAAAAATTGAAAATTTTTTCACAATTGTCAACATTTTTTACTAATTAAAATTTTTTTGTAAAACACTGCCTCCGGCTCCGGCTCCGGCTCCGGCATTTTGTATCCGTCTCCGGCTCCGGCTCCGGCTCCGGCAAAATTTTACCTCCGGTCGTTCGCTAGGTGAAGCACCTGTCTGGGTGGGGTGAAGTTGCCTTCTGGGGGAGAGAGGGGTTGAAAACCCTCCAAAGCCACCCCCACGCCCATGTATGCCCCAGCAACAGCCACCTGCTGTGGCTTTCTATTCCTTGTTATTGAGCCTATGCATGTCTACAAGAGTACATTATGCTGCATTTACTTATGTAATACACTATCTGATGTGACGTTCCCATCTCTTGTTTTCATTTTCCTGTCTGGAAAAAATTTTTGTTACGTCTCCAGTTGACCAAATTCGGCCTAAAATTTGAAAAAATCTCAATTTTTTTCTGGGGGCTATCGCCCCCAGACCTCTGCAACAATGAGTTTATTAAGTCTAATTGACCAAAAGTTCGCTCATGTAATAAGTAGCAAGTGCCCGGCGATAGTCAGTGTACAAAAGAGAGCAAGAAAATGGACACGGTGCGACAGTACTCTTTTCAAAATCCTGGCTACCAAAATACTACCTACAACTTGTTTGTGGGTATATACAGCACTGTTGTATCGTTTTAGCTTTTGTACCTCAATAAAACTGACGATTGCAGTCATTTTACGGTGCCCAACGGCAAATTTTTTTGTACTATTTCCAGATTTGGTAGCTTTTTGACCCTCGCTGGCCCAGCAATTTAGTACTTTTTAGTGTTTTGAGCTCCAGTCTCACAGCACGTTTGAAACTTGCGTTGTTTTTGAACGAAATGTGCTGATATGTGTTGCTTTTTGTTAATTGAGGTAGAAAGGCTTTATCATTTGAGAACTTGACTTTCTTTCCTTTCTTAGCAACTGCTCGAACAGAAAATAAGTTCATTGTTATCTTCGGAACGTAATAGACAGACTTGAACACCATTGGCCGATTGCCCGAACTAAGCGTCATGATCATGTGAATGTCCCCTTTGCCCTCAGCTTCCACCAGACGGCCATCTCCGAGCTTGACCGGCTCTGGGTGTTCTAACTTTTCGTAGTTGTGCATCCAGTTCTTACGGTAAGACATGTGCTGAGATGCACCCGAATCAACCAACCATGTATCCTTTGCACCAGTGTCCGCTGCTAACGCTGTGGCGACTTGTGTTGCTACAAAAACATCTTCTCCACTTGACTCCTCGCCAGTGGAGTCACGTGGTGGACTAGTATCCAAAGTATTTGCAGCACTTGCTCTTTGTGGTTTCTGTCGGCGGTACTCCACACGGCTTTTACCACCCAGTCCAAATGTCCCATTTGACCTAGACTTTTTGCACTCGTAGGAAAAATGACCAGGAATGCCACAAGCATAGCAGTTACCCTTTTTGTATGTCTTTGGTGGTCTCTTGGTCGCTGCAAGCGCTTTGACACTGCCATTTGCCGGAGAAATTGATTCTTTTCTCTTAGAGTCTTCATGGAGTAGTCGAGCTTGCACAAACTCCATGGTTAGGTCATCTGCCCTTGATTCCAAAGCTGTAATCAAATAACTATAGGAATCGGGCAGGCTTGCTAATAGGGTGGTCACCAGATCGTCCTCTGACAAAGCAGCGTCAATTGCCGATAGTTGATCGGCCAAATCCTTAATTTTATTGATATGATCAATCATGCAGTCCCCTTCCTCCATGGTTAGCCGAAAAAGTTTTTTTCGTAAAAACAGTTTGTTCGCCAGACTTCGTCTTTCATAGTGGTTTTTCAGACTTAGCCAGGCTTCCATAGCAGTACTTGCAGACTTGACCAAGAAGATTTGACTGTCATCCAAGCCCAAAACAATCGTTGCCAAAGCCTTATTGGCCCGTTTCTGATACTCTCGAAAAGCAGCAGAATGTCCCTCTTCAGGGCGTACCTCAGTCCCTTCAACAAATCCCCATAAGTCCCGTTCAATCAGAACCATGCGCATTTTGAACTTCCAAGTGGGATAGTTCACTCCGTTGAATTTGTCGATTGTCAGGTGACTTTTTGAGGATTGATTCGCCATTAGTAGAATCTAGTATTTATGGATACTCTGTAATGGACAAATCCAGAGCAGGAAATCAAAGGCCGAAGACTGGGCCCATCGAACTTTAGTCGAAACTGCTAGAAGTATGCTCAGCCACGCTGGTTTACCAAACAGTTTCTGGGCTGAAGCAATTGCGACTGCTGCTTATTTGCGCAATCGCAGTCCTACCGTTTCACTTGGAATGCAGTTACCATTCAAAATTTTTATGGGTACTAAACCTAGTCTCGCCCACTTAAAAGTTTTTGGTTGCATTGCATATGCACATGTTGTCAAAGACTCACGGCAAAAGTTTGATGCAAAAGCTGTACAATGCAGATTTTTAGGATATTCAGAACGATCTAAAGGATATCGACTATATAATTTGCAATCAAGAAAAGTGTTTTGTAGCCGAGATGTTATTTTTTACGAAGCTAAATTTGACACAAAAAGTGATACAAACGTGATATTTGTAGAAGATGACGAAGAAATACCACAACATGGAAAAGAACCGGTACAAACTGGCAAAGGTGATGAATCGAACAAGAACGCATCTGATCAAAATCAACATTCAACTGAACCCGTTCGACGCTCTACCAGAGTTAAGAAGCCTCCTAGTGAATGGTGGAAGGTTCAAAAAGGGCAAATTGCCGAAACTGAATTTCACCATGCTAATTTAGCAGCAGAAATACAGGAACCTCTCACGATCGCAGAAGCATTAGAAAGCGATTTTGCGAAAGAATGGAGGGCGGCGGCAGAGAGTGAAATACAGTCACTTATGGAAAACAACACGTGGGTCCTGGTACAACTGCCTGAAGGACGTAAACCAATCGGAAATAAATGGATATTTCGAGTAAAGTACCGAGCGGATGGATCGGTGGAAAGATTTAAAGCTCGATTAGTTGCGAAAGGCTACTCTCAAACTTACGGCATAGACTATGACGAAACGTTCTCACCAGTTGTCAGATTCAGCTCAGTTCGTGTTGTGTTGGCCATCGCAGTGCAGCTTGAAATGGAAATCCACCAAATGGATGTCACAACTGCTTTTCTTTACGGTCTCTTGAACGAAGAAATTTATATGGTGCAACCTGATGGTTTTGTCGATCAAAACAAAAAAAACTGGGTGTGTAGATTGCAACGCAGTATATATGGATTAAAACAGGCATCACGGTGCTGGAACATTCGAATTGACGAACATCTCTGTGAACACGGGTACAGAAAAACTGTTTCTGATCCGTGCGTTTATGTCAAAGTAGTGGGAGCGTCCGTTACGATAATAACATTATATGTAGATGATTTGCTGCTGGCAAGTAACAGTTCACAAATGCTGAGTGAAACTAAAAATATCCTGAAACGCTCGTTTAAGATGAAAGATCTGGGTGCGGTACACTTTCTACTCGGTGTCAAGATTGACTACAACAAAAAGAAAAGGACTATGTGTCTAAGCCAAGAAAGATATGTGAAGAAGTTACTCGAAAAATTTCAAATGCAAGACGCCAACCCTGCACCGACTCCACAAGAACCTGGTCTCAAGTTGGCTAAAAATAATGATAACAAGACAAGTCTAAATCAAGAGTCATACCAAGCCGCAGTGGAAGCGTGCTGGGCCCATAACCTGCTAATTGAGGTAGAAAGGCTTTATCATTTGAGAACTTGCCTTTCTACCTCAATTAACACTTTTGGCGTTAAAAGTGCAATAATTCCGTTTTTCTGTGTACGCGTCTGATGATAACCAAGTACATATAAAACGTAAACTAGCAAATTCACGATTTGCTCACCGATCTGAAATTTTGCTCACTGAAAATGAAATTTTGCTCGATATTTTTTGAAAAAAAAACCCTGAGTGGGTTACATCATTGCTTGCCAGTTGCCTTCACTAAGACATTTGCGAACTTGACCACCGGCGAGTACTGCGAGGTTGGTCTGCCAGGTCGTGCGAGGTTGCGAGGTTGGTGCCTACACCGGTGTAGGCTGGGTGTAGGCACTGCCCATGTGTGACTGAAAAATAAAAGCTGAATAATATAAAAATAATATAAATAATAAACAACGAATGAAAAACCTTTTCCGCCAATTTTCTGTTTGTTTTCCGTCACTTTTTTAAATTTTTTTTCCTGTGTATATACATTTAACTAGCTTATTAGCATTTTTCCGCTGCAGATCAGCCAACTTTCCTATTCTATCCACACTGATGCCCTTGGTGAAGGGCATTTTTCCTGTCGGGCCGACAGGTCTTTACGCTGCTTCTTGCAGCGTAGATTGCACGTATTTCTGATTTATATATGTGACGTTTCCAAAATGAAGGGTAATATTTCAAGGCTTAGCCGTTGGTAAGCCTACGCATACGTGCTTACCACTACGGCGTGCTTTTTACCTACAGTACTGTGCAAAAAAAAGTTCCCTCTTCGTCGGCGTACGACGAGCTTCGTCGTTCGCGAAAAGTGACGAACGGTGGCCGGAAAGTGACGAACAAAAAGTTTTCAATTTTTCACTTTTTTACACTGAAAATGTGTTTTGGAGCACTTTTTAAAAAATTTTTGAAAAAATTTTTTGTTTGTCACTTTCCGGCCACCGCTCGTCACTTTTCGCGAACGACGAAGCTCGTCGTACGCCGACGAACAGGGAACTTTTTTTTGCACAGTATATACTGTACATCGTAAGAACAGTTGTTCAGTCTTGAATTTCCTTCAATTTGATGTGCATATCAGGGGTCTCAAAATTACCTGCAGGTAAAGTTAGGCTAACTTTACCCACAGGTAAGGTGAAGGTACAGTTGGGTAAAGGTACAGTTAAAATTGAAAACAAGGTTAACGTCAACGGTTGAGGTTAAAATTTGCACAATACACTAACTTTAGCTGCGAAACAAGATAAAGCACTTTTCAGGACCGAATCTTAAGGGTAAACGTTAGCTATCTCATTGGCTTTAAGCATTATTTGAGAATACGACTTTTACCTTCACTTTACCTGTGGGTAAAGTTAGCCTAACTTTACCTGCAGGTAATTTTGAGAATACGGCCCCAGATGAACAAATTTTTGAAAAATTTTGAGCTTTTTTAAGCGGCCCCCTCAGGGGCCGCGTATATACTATATTCAGAATCTGACAGTCCTATGTAATTTCGGGCAGGTCGAATTTCCTACGTTAAATTACACTGGAAAGGCAGGTAGGTCACTTCTTACTAACAGAAAGACGGAAGTTAGGAAAGTCATCAACTGTAACTGCATAGAATGCAAAAGCTGAGAAGAACCTGAACTAGAGTCAAAAACAAATCAGAGTTAAATATTTTGACTTCTACTCATACATATACACATTGTGTGCTTGCTGGCCAAAGTAGCACAGTAGTAAAATGATTTTAACTCATAACTCAGCAACCAACTTTGGAGCAACTCAGCACTCAGCAGTAAATGTGTGCAGAAATTAAGACTTGAAAATTTTTTCATCTACAGGTAATGGCCGCGTTTAATATTTCCTCTGGAATATTGACACTCAGGCGTCACAATATAACAACTTCTAAACTGAGCAGAAGAGCTTGTTCAGCAAGAAAAGCAGATTTTCACGGAAATACATAGCTTTACAAGCCAGTGCATATACACGTACAGTCCTGCGTGTAAAAAAGTTCCCTGTTCCTCGGCGTACGACGGGCTTCATCCTTTGCGAAAAGTGACGAACGGTGGCCGAAAAGTGACGAAAAAATTTTCAAAAATTTTTCACTTTTTTCATTGAAATTGTGTTTGGGAGCACTTTTTAAAAAAATCTAGTTCGTGACTTTCCGGCCAACCTTGGTCATTTTTTCGCGACGGATGCAGCTCGTCCTACGCCGACGAACAGGGAACTTTTTTTGCACAGCACTGTAAATCGAGCAGCTGAAAGAGGCTCAATGTCGACACGCCTTAGGCCGTGTTTACATTGAGCTTTTTTTCAGCTGCTCGAGCAGCTGAAAAATGCGGATAAGTATGGCGGTCACTATAGACTAGCTGCTCCGTTGTCATGACAACGCTGCGGTTCCAGCTTTTTTTCAGCTGCTCCAGCTTTTTTTCGCTGTTTCCGGCTTTTTTGCAGCTGCTCGAGCAGCTGAAAAAAAGCCGGAAATGGCAAAAAAAGCTCGATGTAAGCACTGCCTTACATGTTCAACTACAACTACATTGGACTACAACTACAACAGTGTGTCATTCATATCACATACTCAAATGACGGCAAAGGCGTCCTTTAATACCATATTGTTCATTATGTAGAAATGTTTACAACAACAACAACAAAAGTAGTTTATTGAACTCTTCAGCGCCTGATACATACATAACATACAAGCAACAGTACATAATAAGAAGAGTATGCCACTCTTCTGCACCCCAGCTTGGCCGCCGCGGACATGCTGCGACCATTATCTCCCGAAAAAGGCCACAACTTTGGGGGGGGGGTACCCCCTACACGAATGAAGGAATAGCCCTCAACTGTGGGGGGAACCCCCCCACAAATCAGACCATAGGTCTCAAACGTGGGGGGGACCCCCCCACAAATGAGGGTATACCCTCAAATGTTGGGGGTCCCCACAAATCAGGGTATACCTCAAAAATGGGCGGAGTCGCCAAATTAGCCATTCAGAGCTCAGATTCATTCAGATTTGGACCAATAGCGTATCGGCTGCCCACCATTGCCTGTATACCGCTTTTGCTCTCCTGCTAGGCGCTATTCGAACACGCTGCTCTTATGTAGCTGTAAGTTTTAAATTTGTTGTTGGGTTGTGGGCAGAGCTGAACGCAGCAATCGGCGAGGGGGTGCCCTAGCGGAGAAGGGTTGGGGGCTAGTTTTGGTTTGATTTCCGGCAAAAGTCGGAAAATGTTTTACACATTTACGATTTTTTACTCAGTTTTTGGGCACTTTTGGCTGCGGCCGGAGTTTTTTTGCGATTTTTCTATTTTTTTTGCTCAATTTTGGCACACTTTTTTGGCAATCAAAGGGGGGCCGGGGGTTCACGAGGGGGTGCCTGGTGTCTGATGGGGGGCTGGATGTGCATTCGTGGTTGCAGACCCCAGCAAAGAAGGGATGTGCGTGCGAGACATTATTATCGTTTTCGTGTTAGTTTTTACTTTTTAGGAAAACATCATATGGAGTTTTTGTTGGCGGTTACTGGAAGGATGCTCCGAAACTTTGGGGTGGGTCGGGGGTCCTCCCCACGAATACTTTAGCCTTCAACCTTGCTGATAAATAAAATTTAGAAAAAATTATTTTCGCTAAAAAATACTAGAATCTGACAGCTTTGTTAACTCAAAATTGTTGGTCACGAAATTCGCTAGTAATCTTTTTCAAAGTGTGATTTTTCCTTTAATTAGTCCTTGATTTCGAATACGGAGTTTAATTTTGGCTGTAGCGCCCTGCCCTACACTCTTTTAATGCCCCATTGGGTGTTGTGCCCAGAAGGACCCTTGGGAATTTGAACTTTAAGGCGCGTAAGCGGTCAAAATATTAATTATTTACGAATGTTTTACATTGCTTTTCGAGTTTCGACCTATGTGATATGTGCCTTGTGGATAAATTACGTGAAAGAAATTGTGAAAATTATTTTAGTTTTGTAGCTAAATTAGATTGACTTTATGAGTTAAGTACTCTCATAAGCCGAGATAGACTAACCAAATGTGAAAGAATTAACTCAAATGATTGAGTTTGAGCCCTAAAATCGTTCTACAAGCATTTGTATAAAGTCACGTGATCATTAAAAGTGCTTACTAATTGGCTACCGCATTGGTTACCACATGGAAAACAGCACGGCGAGCGATTTTGACATTCCCCAAGTGGGGCGCCCCATGGAGTATCATACGATGTCACATAAAGCCACATGGTGCCCCTTGGGGAACCCTATGGGGTGTCACTGTCACAGGGTGCCACATAGTTCCCCTTGAGATACTGCATGGGGCGTCATGTGGCTCCATGCGGCACCCCATGGAGTGCCCCAAAGGGCACCCCACGCGTTTTTTCCATCGTGTGAAACAGGCTTCAGGGGAACAGATTTTTGAAATTGTTGTTTTGACGAGCCTGTGGGTAGTTTAAGCCCTTGCGCACAAATTTGAGGACCATTTTCCTCTCCTTGTGTCTGTCAAGATTAGTGGATGCTTCGTTAAGACCATAGGGTAATATACCTTTTTTGTCTAGAACCCTTGTTTTATAATAATGGCGTGTTTCGCATGAAATACATACTTAACTAAAACAGAGGGTCCGTCAACAAACACTATGAATGTTTTTGGATGCCTGGAGCTTCCAAAAAGAAAAAATGTGTGTGTGTGTGTGTGTGTGTGTGTGGCAAAAAGTTGGCACCTCAGACAAAAATATAAATGTACGCCTCAAATTCACGGTTATAGGCCCAAAATATCCGACCTGACATCAAACTATCAATTTCGAAGCGTTCACACATTTTTACCTGGTGGCTAAGAGGCAGTACCCAAGAAGCTTCTGTTTGTAGCACCCTGGGCTGGGGGTGATAATCTTGGGTGTAGTGAGAGAGTCCAGACCAGTAAGACTAAATTTTGGACCAATCTCATAGTGGCAGACCAAATGAAACGCTATTGATCCCAATCCAGACCTCTGATAGGCTAATTTGGCGGCTCCGCCCATTTTTGAGGTATACCCTCATTTGTGGGGGGTCCCCCTCAACTTTTGAGACCTATGCCTTCATTTGTGGGGGGGGGGCACAGTTGAGGGCTATGCCTTCATTCGTGTAGGGGGGTACTCCCTCACAGTTGTGGCCTTTTTCGGGAGATAATGGTCGCAGCATATCCGCGCTGCTAGGCCACAAACGTGGCCAGTGAGACATTCTTCCTATTATGAACTCTTGATACAAGTCACAAGATATCCTTCGCAAAATTTTATTATATACGCACATATAAGACGCACAGTTCCAAGGCACCAACAATGGTTGTAGCCCCTAATCCAAAGGGTAGATACGGTATAACACGCGTGATATGTACAATTTTACTTCAAGGACAGTTATGATAACCTACGTAATTACATAAAAACACCAAGTGTAACAAATATACAGGTTACTTAGTAACAATCAGGGCCCCGTTTCAATAAAGTCACAGGCCCACAATTGTGAGATTTGTTAGTGCTAAATCAGGTGATTCGTAATGAATACACGTATAATTTCATTACGAATCACCTGATTTTCAGCCAAATTTGTCACAATTGTGCGCCTGTGAGTTTATTGAAACAGGCCGCAGGTCGCAAACAGACAATTAGTTTACGAAGCTAGATTCGGTCCAAGTCGACTTTCAGGTACTGTGATAAGTCAAAATGGGCTAATTTTTTAAAAGAGGATACACTAGGAGCATTGACAGTATTTTTGACAGTGAGTTCCACCAATTTACTACTCTATACAAAAAAAACGATCAGAATTTTAGAGAATTTGGCGTTGGCAGCACGAGTTTATAAACGTGTCCTCTTGTTGTCCTAATATCTCGTCGAAATTCGAAAAACTTTTCTTTTGAAACATCTAAATATCCATGAACAATTTTGAAAACAGTTACAAGATCAATGAACACTTCTCCTTGCTGAACTGCTTCTGCTTTGTTATGTCGGCTATAAATCTGGGACTCCATACAGATGTATTGTTGTACTCTAAAATAGGGCGAATATACGTTTTACACAATTTTAAAAGGAAGCTTGGATCTCGACAGTGAAACGTTTTAAATATAAGACCAGTTGTCTGAAGGCTTTGCTGACGATGTTGTCAACATGTAAACTAGATTCTAAGTCAGAACAGGCCCAGACACCCAGGTCTTTAATCGAATTGGTTACAAATAAATGGGACACCGCTACGTACACATTTCCAATCAGATAAGTTATTATCAACTGAGACACATTGACTACGATTGCTCAAAAAGTTACGGATCCAATCAAGTAATATGCCTCGTATACCGTACTTGTTTAATTTAGCCAACAATTTTACATGTGGAACCTTGTCAAATGCGTTAGACTTTTCCGGCATACTTTTGTCCCCTTTTTTAAAAATTGGGACTATTTTTGCTAATTTCCAGTCTATAGGAAGCACCGCAGATTAGTGGTTGTGACTGGCCGCGAAAGCCGCCGGCCGGCCGGCGGCCGGGCCGGCGACGAAGTTCGGCAGGCCGGTAAAAGCCGGCCGTTTTTGGATAAAACCAATTGATCCAAGTCCAGAGTGTCATTTTGGCATAAACTTAGCCTGCCGGATTGTTATGCCGGCCTAATTTTGTTAGTCGGTTGAATCTGATTGGCCGGCCGGCCGGCCGAAAATTCCGGCCGGTCACAAACACTACCCCAGATTTCAGTGAAACATTAAATTTTTTTTTGCAAAGGTACTGAAAGTGCACTGGCGCTTTTTTTAACATAACCACTGTCGAGACCAGGTACCGAATTTTCATGAAAGGTTTTGATGGCTGTAATAATTTCTTGTCGTGTGATTTCGATATGTGACAAACTGTCGTTACATGTACGCAGATGAGACATATCAGGTAAACGGTTATTGTCATTAACAAAAACACTACAAAACTGATCATTGAGTAGATTCGCTTGTTCTACAGACGATTCGATATATAATCCATTCTGATCTTTCAACGGTAAGACAGTTTTTTAATACTTAATTTAGATATCACGTATGAGAAAAATTGCTTCTGATCACAATTTAGGTACAATAAAATTGCATTCATCTAAACAAACAGCTTGTCTAGACAGTAGACACAAAATCAAACTCAGCAGTGGCTGCCTGTAATAGCTGACTGTTAGATTCCGTCGGATTAGCCGTGTAAGCTCTCAAGGCTTTTCTTTTTTTGAAAAGTAAGCGTCTTACCAATTTGCGCATTCAAAGTATTTTAGGGCAAGAAACGTTAACAGGAACAAATTTACATGTTAAACTTTGAAGTACACTCGTAAAAATAGAACACATAGCATCAATATCAATACAATTATAAAACAATAAATCCCAGTTCTGAAGTTGTAAGTTAAGTGTGATTCCACTATGTAATGCATTATTCCAATCAGAGGACATTTACATTTATTTTTCATGAACTTTCTAAGTTTTTCAAGCACACCCCATTCACTTGCGAAACTCCGATACGAGCACGCGATAATGCTATTGTAAGCAATTGCTAGCTCACAGGCTTCCTCACACAGCTAAATTTCACGTCTTTGTCACTCAACTTGAAACGCCTATATTGGTCAATTGCGATATTTTATTTTTACATTTATCGTTTTCAGAAAGGCAGACTATGTCATGTGAGCACTATAGTTTCTACTAAATTTTCGTATTTTTTGGAAAAATAGCTGTCACTTTTTTCAGCTAGAATTTTCGGCCAAATTGATACCAGTTTGAACCTTCCACATGCTTAAAAGAAAAAGTACCATCTGCACAGGAAAACCAGTCCTCTGAATTGTATCTGAAATTTCTGTAAACCAAATGTTTGTTCAGATAAATTTAAGATATCTGAATATTATCTGAAAACTCTGTTAAAATTTTCAGATAAAATTCATAGAAATTTCGGATCAAGTGCAGTTGGGGGGGGGGGGAATAGTGGACCTATTTTTTGGAGTAGAGCATCTTGAGGGAAGCATTTTTTGTAATAAAACCCCTATCCACAAATTTGGATTTTCTGAGCTATAACCCCTTGAAAATGGCATTTTCAGTGTTTTTGGAAGTGAACGTAGGCCAAAGTTCGAAGCCAAAAATGGCTATAATCTTTGTTTTTGGATAGTTTTCAGTGCGTTATAATGTTTTAAGGCATCGTCTAGGCTTAGCTGGCAGGATTCTCTAGGCTAAGCTGGCAGGATTTTTTCTGAAAATTTCGATTTTCAATTGCCTAAGCCTGAGCCTAAGCCTAAGCCTAAGCCTAAGCCTGATACTAAGCCTAAGCCTAAGCCCCATACTAAGCCTAAGCCCTAAGCCTAAGCCCAAGCCTAAATTAAGGCCAAGTTTGAATTTGGTCAAAAATTGGACGTTTCTGGCAAATTTAGCCAATTTTTCGGCAGGAACGAGGTCAAAGAGCCTTTGTTTCGATTCTAAAAAATTGTAAACAATAATCTGACACCATTTAGACACAATTAGAACGGAAAAAACAAGGGCTTCGGAAAAAAATTGAGAAAACGTCCCTCACTGAGGGTTCAGATTTCGTGGGGTCATATCTCAGAAAATCCAAAAAATGAAATAGGGGTTCTTGAAGCAAAAATGCTTCCCCCAAGGTGCTCTACTCAAAAAAATAGGTCCACTATTTTTCCCCCCCCAACTGCACTTGATCCCGAAATTTCACAAGCTCCGCCTACAAGCACTCATTTTCACAGAAAATTTATATCTGTAAATTTTATCTGAAACTTCTCTGAACAGTTTCACAGAAAATTCAGATAGTCTTCAGATATGTTAATTTCCTCTGAATATTTTTCAGATAATACTCAGATATTTTTTATGGCTGTAAATTTTCCGTGAAATCTATCTAAAATGTTTCACCGAAACTTTATATTGTTTTTACTTACTACAAAAACCTATGAATAACATCTGAAAAATAGTGTTCTCAATTTTAGGGGCAAATTTCAGTTATTTTTCGTTGATATGTCACGTTGAAACCGTACTGTTCTGTGTTGAAACCGTCTGCCGTATTTTTGCATTTTTCTAAATGATCTCCACGATTTGAGTGTGTTTCCTATTCTAATTCTGTTAAATTACATATACTTTACAACTTATATTTTATTTCACGCCAATTGGGCAGCGTAAGTTCCATTTTTGCATGTACATATACTCAGGTTTTGAGCTAATTTTTTGCATGCCTGTTTTTTCATTAATTGTTGCTGATTTTGTGAATGACATGTTTGACATAAAGGCATAGAAAATAATACAATTAAACCGGTAACAAATGAATCGATAGGCAAATAGCCACACACAAGAACCAAAAAACAATCCCACTACGGCAGAGCATAAAGTGACAACTGAGCCGATGAATTAGGTGTAAAATAGTCTGAAAAGTATCTGAAAAGTTGCTACACCTATCGGTGGCACGTGAATTTCATGTAAAAATTATCTGAAAAACCGGTTAAATAAAGCTAGCATAGTGTGCAACCTGTATAAAATTATCTGAATTTTATCTGAAAATTCTGCAAAATTTGTGTAAATAATATCTGAATTTTGTCTAAAAATTCTGTAAAATTTGTGTAAATAATATCTGAATTTTATCTGAAAATTCTGTAAAATTTGTGTAAATAATATCTGAAACTTATCTGAAATTGACCAGCAGAGCAGACACAGCCTATATGTTGAATAGCTGTAAATTTTATCTGAATTTTCTGTAAAAACTGGGTGACTTTTATCCTAATTGTACATAGGCTTATTTCAGATAAAATTCAGATAAATTTCAGAGTTTCTGAATTCGGGGTGAATGGCTGTAAATTATATCTGAATTTTGGGTGAAATTCAGTAAATTTTCTGTGGATTCCATCTGAATGGAAAGGGTCAATAATATCTGAATTTTTTTACCCAAAATTCAGATATCATTTACAGATAATTGAGATATTTTTGATGTCCACTTTCTTCCTGTGCTGGCAGGATTCTCTGGCTAAGCTAGCAAGGTTTTTCCTGAAAATTTCGGTTTTTTAGTTCCTAAACCTAAGCCTAAATTAAGGTCAAGTTTGAATATGGCCAAAAATTGGACGATGCTGGTGAATTTGGTCATTTTTTCGAATGGAATTGGGTCAAACCGTCAAAGGACAAAGAGCCGTAGTTTTGATTCTAAAACATTGCAAATATTATTTTTACACCATTTAAGCACGTTTGTAACGGAAAAAGCACGGGTTTTAGTGAAATGCTGCGAAAAAGTTCCTCACCTGTGGGCTTTGTGGATAGGGGTTCTACTACAAAAAATGCTTCCCTTAAGGTGCTCTACTTCAAAAAATATGTATCTCCACTATTCCCCCCCAACTGCACTTGATCCAAAAATTGTTGAAATACCGTGGGTGGCAAGGACTGTCCTTGGACGTCTAAAATTGCACAGTAAACTTTTACACCATTCATGGCTTTTGCTTTGGCTAGGAAACTTTGTCGACTAATTTTCGACTAGTTTTCGCATGCGCTGAATTCATTTTTAGCACTTTCCAAGCGAAAAAGCGTTGATTTATACCTTTTCGAAAAAATTCAATTTTTGTCGAAAATCATCGTTTTTCGACATATTAGGGCTAATCGTCGAAAATTATGACCAGTACAGTCGTAATATCAGCCTGAAGTTTGATCGTCATAAAGTAACACATATTATATAATATTTTTAATACAGCTTTGTTAGCAGCATATTTAGCTTATTTATATTAAAAATCGTAACTTTGCCAACTGAAAAAAGAGGCGAAATATACATAGTTAAATTGAGCTTGCATATCAAAAGTTTTAGATTCCTTTCGCGTAGACAATAAATTAATTACATTTTTATAGAAAATTAAGCATCATTAGGCATACTAGCGATTTTAAATGAAAGCGACTACCATAAATACGATTTGAAAACGTCACTGGTGCTCAACAGCAAGCTGGCACTGAAAGTCAATTTCGGCTTAAAATTTATGCTTTATTTATGATTCTACAGTAGCAAGTGTCCCTTTATTTAATGCAGGCAACTAAGACTAAGCCTTTTCTGACCCACCTACTAAGCCTGAGCTTAAGCACTAAGCCTCAGCCTAAGCACTAAGCCTAAGCCTAAGCCTGAGGCCTAATTTTATGGGAAAACCTGCTAATAAGCATCAAAAATAAATTTGCTGCACTAAAATACACCAAGCAGCTCCATATTTTAAAAAAATTCCCAGTTATGGCCCGAAATTTACACTGAACCTTACTTTTGCTGTAACGCTTCAATCAGCCTGGTCCTGGTAGCTTCAGAAAAAGTTTTGTAACTTTTCAAAGCCTGAACCGATTTACAAAATTTTTTCAGCATTTAGTACCTTAGAAGTTGTTCTTTCACTGGTAGCAGCAGGTCTTCATTTAATATAGTATTTTCGCCTAAATCCAATTTTGCGCAAAAAATTTCATGTAAAGTTTAATTTTTGGACAAAGTTTGATTTCCAGCTAAAGCTTACATCCTACAAATTTCTAACCTAGCCTATTCGAAAGAGCGTTCAATTTTGACCCCCCCTAGGTTTGGGGGATATAGGGGGACTCCGGATCATTAGTCTAAAAAATGCCGTTTTTCCGACTTATTCGACCCCTAAGGGTTTTAACACCAATAATTTCACTTCAGATTTTTATTAAAAGGGGCGACAGCTATTTTGGGGGCTAGAGATCAGATTGGGGGCATGGCTGACGATGGGGGTTTCATATTTTTATTAAAAGATGGGGTAGGAAGCGAATTAGAATCGAAAATAATTTCTCCCCCCCGCTTCAGTCTGACCGGCACTGACAGTCAAGTTGGTTTTAAAAGTGCAGCTTGATTTATAATTCCACAGTAGCAAGGGTCCTTTCATTTGATGCAAGCAAGCAAGACTAACCTTTGCTGACCCACCTACTAAGCCTAAGCCGAACCTAAGCACTAAGCCTAAGCCTGAGGCCTAGATTGAAGAATAAACCTGCTAAGAAGCATCAGGAATAACTTTACCACACTAAAAAACCCTAACTAGCTTTATATTTTAAAAAAAATTCGCGGCTATAGCCCGGAATTCTACTCAACCGTACTTGTGCTGTAACGCTTCGATCAGCCTGGTCCGCATCGCACTGCGATGCTCCTGGACGGTGCTCGAAACTATCGGCTCTGACCATCTTCCAATTGCCATCACAGTGGAGAATGTTATGCCAGCCACACAATCCCCCCGCCCAGCCGGCCGACTAAACCTCCGTAAAGCTAACTGGAAAATCTATGAAGCGGAGGTGGATACACTCCTGGCCGATTACGATGCCTATGGGGGGTCCATTGAACAGGCAAACACTCAACTGAATGCCGCTATCCTAGCTGCAGCCAAGTCTGCCGCCCCCTTCGGGTCAGTGAAAAACCGGAAACCGTGGTGGAGTGAAGAGTGCGAAACAGCTAGACGAGAAATGACGGATGCTTTCCGTCGAATGCGCGCTGCGAACCTACCGACCGAGTTTGCCGACCTACCAGGTGCCGAAGAGGATTATACCGCCGCACGAACCCACTTCAACAACACTGTGCAAGCTGGAAGGAGAGACTCTTGGCGAAGTTACACTGCGACACTGTCTACCCGCACACCTGCATCAGCTGTTTGGGCGACCCTCAAAGCCATCGATGGCCGCGCCCGACAACCCCTTCCGGAGGCGCCGCTGACGTCAAGTCCTGATCAGCGATAAGCAAAAATCCGACGAAGCAGTTGCCCATTACGCACGCACCAGCTCATGCAGCATTCCACGCGCTGGTTCGAAGGCGGCGTACATGACAGTCCGAGCTCATATTCAGAAAGGTATCGGCACCCTCGCACAGCTGAACCTATTTGCCATCCACGAACTCAAAACAGCGCTCAGGTGCGGAAGTGGCAAAGCCCCAGGAGCAGACGGCGTACATCTGGACATGCTTAAACACCTGCCGCCTCGGGGGCTACAAGCGGTCTTGAACCTTCTGAACCGCAGCTGGTCAACAGCTGTCGTTCCTGCCACCTGGAAGATAGCAGTGATCATACCTATTCTGAAAAAAGCCAAGCCAGCCTGCGAAGTGAAAAGCTACAGACCTGTTTCGCTCCTACCCTGCACCGCCAAATTGCTAGAACGCATGGTAATGAATCGAATGGATCACTGGCAACGCAGTATCGGGCTCGTGCCACAACAACAGGCGGGGTTCCAAGCTGGAAGATCAGCAGTAGACTGTGTAGCCCAAATTGCCCAACCAGCATTCGAAGGCCTACAACACAAGCACCCACTACGATCTCTCACCGTCGCAGTCGATTTGAGAGCGGCTTTTGACCGGGTTTGGAGGATGGGCTTACTAGCTAGTCTAGCCAACGCCGGTGTCCCCAGTCAGTGGCTTCGCTGGCTCCGCAGCTTGCTTGCAGACCGGCCCTGAAAACAATCGAGCTCCTAAAGACACTGTCAGATCGACACCAAACCTATGTTATATGGGTCCCCAGCCACTGTGACCTTCAGCGCAACGAGCAAGCCGACAGGGCGGCTGCTCTAGGCGGCGATATGGATCAAACAGCAGGGTTGGCAGTCTCGGTCTCGGTCTCGGTCTCGTAAAAAACCCGAGACTAGGCTGGTCTCGGTCTCGGTCTCGGTCTCGGTCTCGGTAGGAAAACCGAGACCTGCCATAGGGTGGTCTCGGTATTTCAGATGAGGGTAGAAGTTTTCAAAATTTTTTACGATCACGAAGATTTTTTTACGATTTAAGATTCCAAATAGAATGCCAACCATGGAATGGTCAAAACTGTCTGCTGCAGAAGAATGTCAGTTCACGGGCAAACTAACTTCAAGCTGGGGTTTTTTTTCGCAAAAACGTTCACAATTGCGAAAAAAAATTGCTGATTGCGAAAAATTTTCAAACCTTTTCGCAAAATTGCGAAAAAATTTTGACGCAGTGGAGGTGAACTCGTAAGGTCTATGCGCTGATTTTTGTGGTTTAGTCGGAAAACATTTGTGATACGTCCCCAGTTGACCAAGTTTGCCCTAAAAATTGAAAATTTCTCTGACTTTTGATTCCCCAAGCCCGGTCTCGTGAAACTTTGTGACTTGATGTTTTTAGTGACTGTAAATGGGACACATTTCCTTCCATGTCTTATCACACCGACTGCATGTAACACTAATAGTCAGTAGTCGTAGGTGACATAATTAAGTAACAATTCAAAATGTTAGCATTTTCAGGCCTAACTTGGTCCTTGGCCGTCGCCGGGTCTAATGAAATTTCTTTACGGCTGAGCATCGATTGTGAAAATTACACAAAATTCTCAGGACGGCTCCATAAATTTTAATAAAAATGTCAAAATCGTTGCTTTTTGGCCAAAAATGGTGAAAACTATGTCAGTCTGTATATATAGGCGGGATAATGTTTTATTAACATTTAAATGTAAAGTCTACTGTGTTGTAACAAAAGTAAGTCTGCGAAAAAAAATTTGATTTTGCGGAAAAAATTTCAAGCTTTTCGCAAAATTGCGAAAATTTGCCAGCGAAAAAAAAACCCAGACTTCAAGTTTAAACTTTGTACGTCAAGCTAGTAATTAAAGTTTGAGCTACATAGAATGGGTTGTCTGACTTAGCGATATTGCATTTGTATGTGGAACCTCTCAAGCATAACGTTAAACAGTATATAGAAATACTGATCATCATTTAACAAACAGTGCTAACTTCGTAGTTGATTTGTAACTAAAAATTTGCTGCTTTCAGCAACGTTACGAAGCGCGAATTGGGTGGCAGTTTAATTGAATTTCTTGAGCCCCAACCTCTCAACGCATGTGAAAGCATTAAGTATCTGAAAAAACCTAGGCACAATCAAATGCTTTTTGGGCTATGGAGTGGTTGAGGCATGAAACCTTCCCCCACCTAACTGTGTCAGCTGGAGAAACTTTTCTGGTCCGTGATGATGCTCGTATTAGCACTTCGTAGTAGCACCACTGCACCAGCACGGGCGATTCTGCGCTGGCACCTGAGTGAGACTGTCCTAGTGCAAACATATGTATGCAATGCACTATAAAACACACTGTGGTATGCGACGAGTGTGCGAAACTTTTAAAACATTCCAAAAGTTGACAGAATTGCGGAAAAATAATCCTATAGTCAAGCTGTCGATCACCTACTCTCATGCTTGCGGTCGTTTACAATGTTAAGTTTCTCGCAACTTCGCAAGTCATAAACTCATAAACCTAACCTGATGATCACTTTTTGTAACTTAATCACTATTTTTTCACATTTCAAAGTATCTCAAATTTTTAAAATTGAAACTTTGAAAATTGAAAAGGACCCCCAAGGGCTGGTCTCGGTCTCGTAGGTCTCGTTTGGGTGGTCTCGGTTGCTTGGTCTCGGTCTCGGTCTCGGTCTCGGTTGCAAACCCGAGACTTGCCAACCCTGTCAAACAGCAACCCAGATCTGCACCCAAGCACTCAAAGGTGCGCTCAACAGACAAGTCACCACCATACATGTACACGGGGTCTCGGTCTGGGGGGGGGGGGGGGGGCTTGTCCCGAAATTTTCGACATTTTAGGGGGGGCTTGTCCCAATATTTTGTCCCAAAAACGCGAAAATTTCCAATTTTTGCCTAAAAACGGGAAATTTTTGCGAAATTCCGATATTTTTAGCGATTTTTTCGTTTTTTTGGTCATTTTTGAAGCATTTTACGGCGATCTGAGGCGATTTTGGGGTTTCAGAGAGGGGGGCTTGTCCCGACGGGTCAAATCTGAGGGGGGGCTTGTCCCGGAATTTCAAATCTGGGGGGGGGGCTTGCCCCCCCCCCCCCAGACTCCTGGCATATTTTTTGTGGGGGGGGCTGGGGGGGGGGCCCCCCCCCCCCCCATTTGGTCCGGAGCCCCCCCCCATTTTGGTCGCGCCCCCCCCCATTTTGAGCCCCCCCCATTTCAGATGGGGTGCCCCCCCCCCATAGCCCAAAATTTTTTCCGAAAGGACGTTTTAGCGAATTTTTAGCTGTAGCAATGTCGTGTTCGTCGGGTTTTTGAGTCCTTTTTGGCTAAATTTAGTATTAGCGTAGCTATAATAACGTATGAAAACGTAACATTTAGCGTATAATAACCATTTTTTCTTATAAAAATAGTGTTTTATCGTGAAATTGGTGCGCCCCCCCCATTTTGGTCGACGCCCCCCCCATCCATGGGGGGGGGGCTGCGCCCCCCCCCATCGGGGCCCCCCCCCCATAAAATTTTGCCTAAAAATATGCCAGCTTGCCCCCCCCCCAGACCTGGCATATTTTTAGCGGGAGGGCTGGGGGCGCCCCCCCCCATTTGGTCCGGAGCCCCCCCCCCTCCATTTTGGTCGCGCCCCCCCCCATTTTGAGCCCCCCCCATTTCAGATGGGGTGCCCCCCCATAGCCCAAAATTTTTTCCGAAAGGACGTTTTAGCGAATTTTTAGCTGTAGCAATGTCGTGTTCGTCGGGTTTTTGAGTCCTTTTTGGCTAAATTTAGTATTAGCGTAGCTATAATAACGTATGAAAACGTAACATTTAGCGTATAATAACCATTTTTTCTTATAAAAATAGTGTTTTATCGTGAAATTGGTGCGCCCCCCCCATTTTGGTCGACGCCCCCCCCATCCATGGGGGGGGGGGCTGCCCCCCCCCATCGCGCCCCCCCCATAAAATTTTGCCTAAAAATATGCCAGCCAGACCCCTCCCATGTACATCTGTGGTCACCACCAGCTCACTGGAACAATATCGGAAGAGCACAGTCAACCCTGACGGTAGTCTCCACATCCATAACGAAATAACAAACGGCGGCGAGAGCATCAGCCTGGCACACATGGCCTGTGCCCATGGTTTTTTTTTGCGTCCCACAGTGCGTCCAGACGCAATGACATTCAGCTGGACGCAAATTTTTTTAGCGGGACGCAAACCGGACGCAGTGATTTTTTTGCAAGTCTGACTAGAAGATCCCAAATATAAAGGCCATGAACAAGTGCTGGTGCCCGAATTGTGAAAAAATTTCCGAAACGTCTCTAATTGACCAAATTTGCCTTAAAAATCAAAAATTTCTAATTTTCTTTTGGGAGCTGCGACCCCTACAACTGTGTAGCTTAGTGGCCACTGGCCATTGCTTTTATGCTTCATAAAAGCATAAAATATACATGTGTATATGGGTGCATTGGGCAATATTTATTAGCTCAGGAGTCAGGACACTGTTTAGTGTATCGTTTCTAGCAGTCGTACTCATGGGATGGTGAGTGGAGACAGAGAGAACTCTCCACCCGAAATTGTTTCCCATTAATTTTTTACACAAGACTACAACCTTTGGTTTTTATTGTCTGGCCGAAAATTTCAGTTGACCAAATTCGGCCTAAAATTGATAAAATCTCAAATCTTTTTTTCTGAAACTTTGCATTTTTTTGGTCATGTGCGTCCCGTGACGCACTTTTATTCGGCTGAAACTTAAAAAAGTCTTAGCTGAGTTGGTTCAAAAAGTGACGAAAATAGCATTTTCTTAGATAAATTTTTAAAAATAATTCCAAAATCACGTCGAAACTATCAAATTTGTAAAATTTTCCCAGGTCTCTAACGATTCAAGCTTGAACTACAGCTACAATTGGTTTCGATGACAGTTTAAAACCCATATTATGATTAGTTATGTATGATTAGTGTTATGACTTTCGTCCCAACACTAGTGCCTAAATTTAGAAGTTACACTCGGCTTTCGCACACTCTTACTTTGGTTTTAATGGCCCCACCGGAAAAACTTTTTGGTACCTCGCCAATTGACTAAATTTTGCCTAAAAATTATAACTGTCCGAATTTTGTCCTGGGGGCGCCCCCCCAGACCCCTGCAACTTAGCGACTTGGTAATCTGGCGTTTGGAATGCAAATTCAAGTAGTCAAATTCATACATGTACATGGGGTCTCGGTCTGGGGGGGGGGCTTGTGCCGGATTTTTAGAAATTTTAGGGGGGCTTGTCCCGACTTTTCGGGGGCTTGAACTGAAAAACGCGCAAAAATTGCCTAAAAATTAATTTTTTCGCGAAATTTGGTGATCTTTAGCGATTTTTTAGCCTTTTGGACATTTTTTTGAAGCATTTTACAGCGATCTGGGCCAATCCGATCCCCCCCATGTACATCTGTGGTCAAATTTCCAAAACGTGCATTTTACACGTCATTCCAAAAATTCAGTTGTTGTTGTTGTAGCTCATTCTTGATCCGCAGGTTCGTCGTCGGGTATTAGGCCAAGGAAAAGGGCAGCCTCGCGGGGTCTCGTCCAGAGTGATTTCACCGTGAGGTCGGTTGGGTGGTTTGGGCAAGAGAAGAGGTGAATGGTGTTGTGGGGGGTGGCACCGCACTCAGGACAAGAGTTCTGAACAGTGTTGTCAATCCGGCTACGGTATGACATCAATGTTCTGCTATAGCCTGACCGTAGCTGTGCTAAAGTAGATCTTGCAGCCCTTGGGAGATCCTGTTCTTCCTTGGCAATAGGCGGCGGATATCCACCCAGAATGATGCCGGGCTGATAGCCAGCAATCACATCAGCAACTGCCTGTCGGTGGAGTTGACGTAGTCCCTCCTTGTATTCTCGTTCGTCAAGTCCGTGAGGGGGGCAACTGCCCCAAAAATTCAGTCGAGTCGGTCACCGAGAATGTCAATAACGAGAATAACGTATTGAATACTTCCATAAAGAGCACTAACTTTTACGGTACCACCTAGACGCACTGTCATTTTGTGGGACGCAATTTTTTTGAACGGGACGCAAAATGGACGCAGTCTCGGATTTGAAAAAAAAAACCCTGCCTGTGCCGACGCGGTGCTCATACACCGACTTCGGCTCAACCGACTTTCTGCGTTACAAGCTACCAAACACTGCTGGGGCGAGGCCGAAACTGCGCAGCGTCAACGCTGCAACAACGGCGACGACGACACCAGACACTTTATAGAAGTATATATGTCCAGCTCTCACAGTCGCACGCGTCGCCACCCTGGGCCCATATGCCTCCATCCACTCGCTCCATACGAACCCTGAAGTAGTACTGTCATTTGTGAAGAGGTCGGCTGTCATTCCCTGACAGCGCCGCCACCGGTTCGGTAAAGACGAAGAAGATCAGCCTGGTCCTGGTGGCTTCAGAAAAAGTTCTGTAACTTTTCAAAGCCTGAACCGATGTACAAAATTTTTTCAGCATTTAGTAGCTTAGAAGTTGCTCTGTCAGTGGTAACAGCAGGTTTTCATTTGTCTCAGTATTTTAGACTAAATCCAATTTTGCGCAAAAAATTTCATGTAAAGTTTAATTTTTGGACAAAGTTTGATTTCCAGCTAAAGCTTACATCCTACAAACTTCTAACCTAGCCTATTCGAAAGAGTGTTCAATTTTGACCCCCCCCTAGGTTTGGGGGATATAGGGGGACTCCGGATCATTAGTCGAAAAAATGCAGTTTTTCCGACTTATTCGACCCCTAAGGGTTTTAACACCAATAATTTCACTTCAGATTTTTATTAAAAGGGGCGACAGCTATTTTGGGGCTAGAGATCAGATTGGGGGCATGGCTGACGATGGGGGTTTCATATTTTTATTAAAAGATGGGGTAGGAAGCGAATTAGAATCGAAAATAATTCCCCCCCCCCGCTTCAGTCTAACCGCTCCGGCCTTAAGTTCAAGTGCTCCACTACGTGGGCATATTTTTGAGTTAACACCTGGAATATAACATTTTCGATTCAAGAACCCCTATTCATTTTTTGAATTTTCTGAGATATACGACCACTCCCGGAAAAACTAGCGAGTATAACAATTTTGTATTGTTTTTTAGAGTTCCACTTGCCAGATCAATCTGCTACAGTCAGTTTTTATAGAATGGATAATTTTTTGGAGAAATTGCTGCTTTTGCTAGTTGCTGGTTTTGCCTCGTTTTCACGTGTCATCTTATCCTGTGTCAATTCGCTTTTAAAAGCGCGGTAATACATATGGTCGTGAAAGTGACTTTCCAATCCAGCCAGTTAATGTTTTTTGCCGGCATCCTGTGGCTTTCAGTCGTTCTGGGCGCCCCCCCCATGGTCGAAATTGTCGGATGACAGAACCCGAATGGTTCGTCATGGTGATCGTTTGAACTTAATTTGAACCGTAATTTTTTCGACATTATTGGACGTTGGATGTTGAACGTTGAACTTTCATGAATCTGCTCTGTCAAGTCACAAATAAGCAGTGTGAGTGGCGAAGAATTGGCATAATGTGCGAAGGTTCGTATAATTGTTTTTGTTACCATACATGGGCAAGGTGGTTGAAATGAACCCGGGAAAACTAACAATTTCTTGCGCGGTCCCTTTACCCCAGTCGAAAAAGTCCATTGCAAAATGTAGTTTGTAGTCATTTTTAATCTATGTAAATAAATTCACTGTCAGTGGCCCACCCAAAAAAAGTTTCAGCGGGAATCACGTTTTTGTGATGGGTTAAAACACACATGTATGAGGGGTGGATGGGGCCCCCAAATCGAGGGACCAGGGGTCCCCGAAATTCGGACAAATTTTAGCAAAAATGGCACTTTTTTGGGAAAATTTTGCAAACTTTGGGGTCAGTCGTTCATTTCGTTTTTGCTGCGATAAAACAGCTAAAACAATGCATAGTGTATTAAGCAAATAAATATAGACAACGCACCTATATACACATGCACACGCTTTAACGAAACTCAAAAGCAAGGAAGATGTGATCCAGAAAGTTGCAGGGGGCTGGGAGCGGCAGCCCCCAGAAAAAATCTAGGGAAATTTTTAGGCCAAATTTGGTCAATTGGAGACGTATCAGAAATTTTTTCCGGCCGGGCCATAAAAACCAAAGGGGGGACCCTTGTGTAAAATTTCAGTCGAAAAAAATTTAGAAGGGGGAATTTCCCCCATCCCCCCCCTGGCTACGCCCCTGTCCACAAGTAAATTCTGCATAATGTACTCTTGTAGAAATGCATAGGCTTTAATGTTGATGAAAGCTAATAACAGCGAATAGTGAGCCAAAAGTTGCAGAGCTTTGGGGGCGGCAGCTCCCAGAACAAAAAGATATTTTTTCAAGTTTTCGGTCAAATTGGTCAATTGGAGACGTATCAGAATTTTTTTTTGGGTCGGGCAATAAAAACCAAAGGAGGGAGCAATAAAAACCAAATAAAAACCAGAAGCTAGAGTTGGACTGCGCAAGCATTAGGAATGCGCAGTCAATTAAGAGTTGGACTGCGCCTGCGCGGACTATTTGTAGTTTTGGACTGCGCAGTGCGCGGTCCCACTCTTATTGGCTGCGGAATCCTACTGACTGCGCAGTGTGCAGTCTAACTCTAGTTTGACTGCGCCTGCACAGACTATTTGGGCGCAGTGGCCGCAGTCATGGCTGCGCAAATCTTATGCCGACTGCGCCTCAGGGACGCGCAACCAACGATCAGCGCGCGGCGTAGGATGCTCTCAAGACAGACGACGAACTCAACGCGCATCAAACCAGATCACATCGAGCAGGACTCTCAAATCAATCACGGAGACGCGCATCAATCTCACTCCTATGCGCGCGTCTATCTATATACTCAGACCTCAGAGCAGCCCTCGCTCCGCTCGGGCTGCGCGGTCCAACTCCGACCGCTGCGCGGAGCGGGCAGCGGAAACTGCAGAGAATGCCATATTACCATTATTGACTGGCTTGACGATTAGTCCTAATAAATGGAATATATATACGTAGAATCAAACTTAGCTGATATAGCTAATAGCTAAACAGCTTCTATATATTTAGTCTATATAACTTTAAATATGCTTTGAGCATTATTGACGCCTTATATTCAAGAACTCCGCTACCTCTCTGAAAGCGGCGCCAAAGCCCAAAACCAGGGTGGCGATACTTCTCCACCGAGACAGAGCACAAGACCGAGACCACACAAACGAGACCTACAAGAGCGAGATCAGCCCGAGCACATGGATTCAAGAGAGAAAGAGCATCTACATATGGGGCGGGGGGAAGAAACCGCAAATCGAGGGACGGAGGGGAGGATACGGAATTCCAAAATTCCGATATATGTGGCAGATCTGAGGGGAGCCAAAATTGGCCCAACAGCCCAGAAGAAAATGAGGCAGAAGTACGCAAAATTCGTCAAATTAGAAAAAAATTGCACTTTCGAAAACTTCTTGAAATTTTGCAAAATTTTGCAAACATTGGGTATTTTTGGGACGGAGGAAGGGAAACCCCCCCACGCCAACTATTAATTAGCTAATCATATATAACAAATGGACTGCTCAGCTCAAGTCTCGGATGACAACGAGACAAGGCAGAACAAGGATGCGCAGTCAGTAGGAAAGCAATAGCAAGAAAGAGCAAAACTGAGCAGAGCTCAGTACTGCTCACAGAAACAGCAGTTAGAAGTCACAGGAATACGAGTTGGAGTCCTACAGCAAAATACGGTGCGAGGGGGCAGTCCACAGTCACGTCCGACATCCGCTCGGCCCGCGAGTCATACAGAGACACCACCACGACCTCAGAGCAGCCTCGGTCCGCCCGGGCCGCCCCTCACCGCCGCGCGGGCGTGCGGAACTCCACCCAGGAGGAACCCGCCGGGAGACGCCCTGCGCCCACACGTTCAGGTACTTTAATTTCATTACTATACTAATTAGTTGCTCGAAAGCAAATGAAGGATATATATACGTTAAAAAAAAACCATCGTTAATTAAAAGCAAAAAGCAAAACAGCTCCAAAAAATTAAGCCAAAAAAACTTAAAAAAGCCTTGAAGCTTTTATACTAAAACCCCCATATATCAAGAGAAACCCTGTACACCTCTAACAACAACGGTGCGCCCAAACGCAAAACCCGAGGGGGGAAAGTCCAAGGTTGCCAACGAGGAAAGAGAAAAGGACCAAAACCACAAAAAAGAGAACCAAAAGCGCTAGATCAGCCCTTGGGCACATATTTAAAAATTCATTTTAAAAAAAAAAGAGCAGCAACAAAATAGGGGGCGGGTGGTGAGCCCACCACGCAAGGGACGGAGGGAAGGGGAGGAAATTCATAATTTTGCAAAAATATATATTTATAGCCCAGCAGGGGCAGCCGAACCCCAAACCGGACCCCCCCCCAAAAAAAAACGAGACCCGGCAGTTCCCAAAAAATAGACCAAAATTTAAAAAAAATGCACACTTTTGGGAAAACTCTCTTTTAAATTTTTTTTCAAAAATCTACATTCTTTTTATGTATTTTCGACCGACCGGGAGGGGAGAAACCCCCCCCCCCCCACCCACATATTATGGGATGCATTTCTGAAAACTGGGTTGGTATGTAGCGCGTTAGTTGCTCCGTAGTCATGCGTTGTTGGTGGGTCACTGGTGGTGCATGACGAAGGATGTCAGCTTTCGCGTATATGCTGTGTCTACGTTTCAGTTTATGCAGGGGGCTGGGATGCATTTCTGAAAACTGTGGGTTGGTATGTAGCGCGTTAGTTGCTCCGTAGTCATGCGTTGTTGGTGGGTCACTGGTGGTGCATGACGAAGGATGTCAGCTTTCGCGTATATGCTGTGTCTACGTTTCAGTTTATGCAGGGGGCTGGGATGCATTTCTGAAAACTGTGGGTTGGTATGTAGCGCGTTAGTTGCTCCGTAGTCATGCGTTGTTGGTGGGTCACTGGTGGTGCATGACGAAGGATGTCAGCTTTCGCGTATATGCTGTGTCTACGTTTCAGTTTATGCAGGGGGCTGGGATGCATTTCTGAAAACTGTGGGTTGGTATGTAGCGCGTTAGTTGCTCCGTAGTCATGCGTTGTTGGTGGGTCACTGGTGGTGCATGACGAAGGATGTCAGCTTTCGCGTATATGCTGTGTCTACGTTTCAGTTTATGCAGGGGGCTGGGATGCATTTCTGAAAACTGTGGGTTGGTATGTAGCGCGTTAGTTGCTCCGTAGTCATGCGTTGTTGGTGGGTCACTGGTGGTGCATGACGAAGGATGTCAGCTTTCGCGTATATGCTGTGTCTACATTTCAGTTTATGCAGGGGGCTGGGATGAATTTCTGAAAACTGTGGGTTGAAAGAAAGAAAGAAAGAAAGATTTAATCATGTAAAACAAAGACATAACAAAAAGAGGCATGTATTGGTAATACATCATCGCGAGCATAAATAAACTACAAAACAAAACAGTCGTGTTAACACAAAATACAAAAAACAAACAAATCAACCAATTTAGAAGCTATCTGAAGTTTTATTTTCGAACTCGAACTCAAGCAGCAGCATAATACCGGAGTAGATCAGTACAAACACTTAATCTAGAGCGAAAAAGATTCAAGGATACAGAGGCCACAACTGAAAGGGGCAAGGCATTCCAAGCTGCAACAACACGATGAGCAAAAAATCTTTTCCGTACTTTAAATCTAGAGAAAGGTATACGAAGGCGATATGGATGCCCTCTTGTTCGATCATTATTAGATAAAAGCTCAAAAAACTGCTAAAAATCAATATCAACTAGACCATGAATAATTTTATACACAAGTATAAGATCAGATTTCAAACACACCACAGAAATTCTCTCTAAATGTAGAGTAGTTAACCTCACATCATACTCCAAATTGTTAATAGATGGGATTCGAGATGTACAAGTTCTTTGCACACCCTCTAAATTGGTATGTATATTGGTTGGTATGTAGCGCGTTAGTTGCTCCGTAGTCATGTGTTGTTGGTGGGTCACTGGTGGTGCATGACGAAGGATGTCAGCTTTCGCGTATATGCTGTGTCTACGTTTCAGTTTATGCAGGGGGCTGGGATGCATTTCTGAAAACTGTGGGTTGGTATGTAGCGCGTTAGTTGCTCCGTAGTCATGCGTTGTTGGTGGGTCACTGGTGGTGCATGACGAAGGATGTCAGCTTTCGCGTATGTGCTGTGTCTACGTTTCAGTTTATGCAGGGGGCTGGGATGCATTTCTGAAAACTGTGGGTTGGTATGTACTATGTAGCGCGTTAGTTGCTCCGTAGTCATGCGTTGTTGGTGGGTCACTGGTGGTGCATGACGAAGGATGTCAGCTTTCGCGTATATGCTGTGTCTACGTTTCAGTTTATGCAGGGGGCTGGGATGCATTTCTGAAAACTGTGGGTTGGTATGTAGCGCGTTAGTTGCTCCGTAGTCATGCGTTGTTGGTGGGTCACTGGTGGTGCATGACGAAGGATGTCAGCTTTCGCGTATATGCTGTGTCTACGTTTCAGTTTATGCAGGGGGCTGGGATGCATTTCTGAAAACTGTGGGTTGGTATGTAGCGCGTTAGTTGCTCCGTAGTCATGCGTTGTTGGTGGGTCACTGGTGGTGCATGACGAAGGATGTCAGCTTTCGCGTATATGCTGTGTCTACGTTTCAGTTTATGCAGGGGGCTGGGATGCATTTCTGAAAACTGTGGGTTGGTATGTAGCGCGTTAGTTGCTCCGTAGTCATGCGTTGTTGGTGGGTCACTGGTGGTGCATGACGAAGGATGTCAGCTTTCGCGTATATGCTGTGTCTACGTTTCAGTTTATGCAGGGGGCTGGGATGCATTTCTGAAAACTGTGGGTTGGTATGTAGCGCGTTAGTTGCTCCGTAGTCATGCGTTGTTGGTGGGTCACTGGTGGTGCATGACGAAGGATGTCAGCTTTCGCGTATATGCTGTGTCTACGTTTCAGTTTATGCAGGGGGCTGGGATGCATTTCTGAAAACTGTGGGTTGGTATGTAGCGCGTTAGTTGCTCCGTAGTCATGCGTTGTTGGTGGGTCACTGGTGGTGCATGACGAAGGATGTCAGCTTTCGCGTATATGCTGTGTCTACGTTTCAGTTTATGCAGGGGGCTGGGATGCATTTCTGAAAACTGTGGGTTGGTATGTAGCGCGTTAGTTGCTCCGTAGTCATGCGTTGTTGGTGGGTCACTGGTGGTGCATGACGAAGGATGTCAGCTTTCGCGTATATGCTGTGCCTACGTTTCAGTTTATGCAGGGGGCTGGGATGCATTTCTGAAAACTATGGGTTGGTTATGTAGCGCGTTAGTTGCTCCGTAGTCATGTGTTGTTGGTGGGTCACTGGTGGTGCATGACGAAGGATGTCAGCTTTCGCGTATATGCTGTGTTTACGTTTCAGTTTATGCAGGGGGCTGGGATGCATTTCTGAAAACTGTGGGTTGGTATGTAGCGCGTTAGTTGCTCCGTAGTCATGCGTTGTTGGTGGGTCACTGGTGGTGCATGACGAAGGATGTCAGCTTTCGCGTATATGCTGTGTCTACGTTTCAGTTTATGCAGGGGGCTGGGATGCATTTCTGAAAACTGTGGGTTGGTATGTAGCGCGTTAGTTGCTCCGTAGTCATGCGTTGTTGGTGGGTCACTGGTGGTGCATGACGAAGGATGTCAGCTTTCGCGTATATGCTGTGTCTACGTTTCAGTTTATGCAGGGGGCTGGGATGCATTTCTGAAAACTGTGGGTTGGTATGTAGCGCGTTAGTTGCTCCGTAGTCATGCGTTGTTGGTGGGTCACTGGTGGTGCATGACGAAGGATGTCAGCTTTCGCGTATATGCTGTGTCTACGTTTCAGTTTATGCAGGGGGCTGGGATGCATTTCTGAAAACTGTGGGTTGGTATGTAGCGCGTTAGTTGCTCCGTAGTCATGCGTTGTTGGTGGGTCACTGGTGGTGCATGACGAAGGATGTCAGCTTTCGCGTATATGCTGTGCCTACGTTTCAGTTTATGCAGGGGGCTGGGATGCATTTCTGAAAACTATGGGTTGGTTATGTAGCGCGTTAGTTGCTCCGTAGTCATGCGTTGTTGGTGGGTCACTGGTGGTGCATGACGAAGGATGTCAGCTTTCGCGTATATGCTGTGTCTACGTTTCAGTTTATGCAGGGGGCTGGGATGCATTTCTGAAAACTGTGGGTTGGTATGTAGCGCGTTAGTTGCTCCGTAGTCATGCGTTGTTGGTGGGTCACTGGTGGTGCATGACGAAGGATGTCAGCTTTCGCGTATATGCTGTGTCTACGTTTCAGTTTATGCAGGGGGCTGGGATGCATTTCTGAAAACTGTGGGTTGGTATGTAGCGCGTTAGTTGCTCCGTAGTCATGCGTTGTTGGTGGGTCACTGGTGGTGCATGACGAAGGATGTCAGCTTTCGCGTATATGCTGTGTCTACGTTTCAGTTTATGCAGGGGGCTGGGATGCATTTCTGAAAACTGTGGGTTGGTATGTAGCGCGTTAGTTGCTCCGTAGTCATGCGTTGTTGGTGGGTCACTGGTGGTGCATGACGAAGGATGTCAGCTTTCGCGTATATGCTGTGTCTACGTTTCAGTTTATGCAGGGGGCTGGGATGCATTTCTGAAAACTGTGGGTTGGTATGTAGCGCGTTAGTTGCTCCGTAGTCATGCGTTGTTGGTGGGTCACTGGTGGTGCATGACGAAGGATGTCAGCTTTCGCGTATATGCTGTGTCTACGTTTCAGTTTATGCAGGGGGCTGGGATGCATTTCTGAAAACTGTGGGTTGGTATGTAGCGCGTTAGTTGCTCCGTAGTCATGCGTTGTTGGTGGGTCACTGGTGGTGCATGACGAAGGATGTCAGCTTTCGCGTATATGCTGTGTCTACGTTTCAGTTTATGCAGGGGGCTGGGATGCATTTCTGAAAACTATGGGTTGGTTATGTAGCGCGTTAGTTGCTCCGTAGTCATGCGTTGTTGGTGGGTCACTGGTGGTGCATGACGAAGGATGTCAGCTTTCGCGTATATGCTGTGTCTACGTTTCAGTTTATGCAGGGGGCTGGGATGCATTTCTGAAAACTGTGGGTTGGTATGTAGCGCGTTAGTTGCTCCGTAGTCATGCGTTGTTGGTGGGTCACTGGTGGTGCATGACGAAGGATGTCAGCTTTCGCGTATATGCTGTGTCTACGTTTCAGTTTATGCAGGGGGCTGGGATGCATTTGCAAAACAAAAAAAAAAAAAAAAACACAAAACAAAACACAAAAAAAACACATCACACACGCACAAAAAAACAAAACAAAACACAACACAAAAACAAACAAACAAACAACCAAAACTCAACAACCAACCAACACAAGACACAAACCAACAAACACAACAGCAAAAACAAAACACACGCAAAGCACCCCCACCACCAGTGACCCACCAACAACACATGACTACGGAGCAACTAACGCGCTACATAACCAACCCATAGTTTTCAGAAATGCATCCCAGCCGCAGCCCCCTGCATAAACTGAAACGTAGACACAGCATATACGCGAAAGCTGACATCCTTCGTCATGCACCACCAGTGACCCACCAACAACGCATGACTACGGAGCAACTAACGCGCTACATACGAATCAAATAGTTTTCAGAAACGCATCCCAGCCCGTATAAGACCGAAACGTACACACAGCATATACGCGAGCGCATCCTTCGTATGCACGACCAGGACCCACCAACAACGCATGACTACGGAGCAACTAACGCGCTACAATCACCTACACGCAGAAATGCACCCAGCCCCCGCAAAACGAAAACGAAACACAGCAATACGCGAAAGCGGGCACCTTCGTCAGCACCACCAGGACCTACCAACAACACAGACCACAGAGCAACTAACGCGCACACAACCCACAGTTTTTCAGAAATGCATCCCCAGCCCCCTGCATAAACTGAAACGTAGACACAGCGGTATACGCGAAAGCTGACATCCTTCGTCAATGCACCACCAGTCCGACCCACCAACAACGCATGACTACGGAGCAACTAACGCGCTACATACCACCCATAGTTTTCAGAAATGCATCCCAGCATATCCTTCTTCAAACCACAACCCAACACACTCCCACACCACCAACCACAAACAAAAACAAAACAACCCACAACCAACAAACAAACAACCCACCCAAAAACACACACACAAACCAACAAAACACCAACCAACCCACAAACACCCAAACACACAACAACACACAACCAACCCACCAAACAACCCCACCCAAACAACACACAAAACCCACCCACTTCCCACACAACACCAAACCCACCAACAACCAACAAAACACCAACCCACAGTTTTCAGAAATGCATCCCAGCCCCCTGCATAAACTGAAACGTAGGCACAGCATATACGCGAAAGCTGACATCCTTCGTCATGCACCACCAGTGACCCACCAACAACGCATGACTACAGAGCAACTAACGCGCTACATACCAACCCACAGTTTTCAGAAATGCATCCCAGCCCCCTGCATAAACTGAAACGTAGACACAGCATATACGCGAAAGCTGACATCCTTCGTCATGCACCACCAGTGACCCACCAACAACACATGACTACGGAGCAACTAACGCGCTACATACCAACCAATATACATACCAATTTAGAGGGTGTGCAAAGAACTTGTACATCTAATCCCATCTATTAACAATTTGGAGTATGATGTGAGGTTAACTACTCTACATTTAGAGAATAAATTTCTGTGGTGTGTTTGAAATCTGATCTTATACTTGTGTATAAAATTATTCATGGTCTAGTTGATATTATTTTTAGCAGTTTTTGAGCTTTCATCAAATAATGATCGAACAAAGAGGCATCCATATCGCCTTCGTATACCTTCTCTAGATTTAAGAACTGTAAAAGATTTTTTGTTATTGGTTTTGTTGCAGTCTGGAATGCCTTGCCCCTTTCAGTTGTGGCCTCTGTATCCTTGAATCTTTTTCGCTCTAGATTAAGTGTTTGTACTGATCTACTCCGGCACATTTTATGCTGCTGTTGTTCTAAATGAAACTTTATATAGCTTCTAATTGGTCTATTTTGTTTTGTTTTTCGTATTTTGGTTACACGATGGTTTTGTTTGTAGTTTATTTTTGCTCGCGATGATGTA
>JASANF010013435.1:0-23478 GCA_030248245.1 Trissonchulus sp. WLG1_4
AAAAAAACGAGGTTATGGACAGCTCATAGAAATTGTACTTAGGATAGTAAAGTTTGATCGTACGATGTCGAGTGTTATATATAAGACCAAAGTTACCTATATTCAAAATGTGTTAAGGAGTCTGAACTTTGCAAAAAACGAGAAAAAGACATGGTGCCGAAACTCCGATGGTTCGACATTACTTTGGTTCGATATTGATATTGCTCGATAACGCTCTATTATATTATATTTACATTTACAAAGCTCTGAAAACTTTATGGCTGAAGCGGAGCTAAGTCGCCTCAAGAAAAAGAATGCAGGCGACAGAGCCGTTGTTACTCGTCTTTTGGGTTCGGACATTCCGGTTGATGCCGGAGAAATTTTGGGGCTCCCTGAACAAGATTGAACGGTACGCTAGCCAACTTTCGGAGCTTGATGTTCAAATAATCGCACTACTGGCAGACGATGATGTCGAAACAGACATTAGACAAAGTTGTGACTTTCAAGACAAGTTATCGATTTTAAAAGGCAAATTACAAGTAGCACAAGATCAAGACAACACAATCAGCTCGGTTACCGTTGGTGGGTCACCTAAAAGTCATGCCCGTCTACCAAAGTTGGAAATTTCGCCCTTCGATGGAAACCCCCTCGAATGGACGTCATTTTTGGATACTTCGAATCTGCTGTACACTCCAATGATGCCCGCCGGAAGCCTATAGACAAATTTAACTATTTGAAAACTTTAGTGAAAGGTGCGGCAGCATCGGCGATAGCCGGCTTTGCTACTACATTTGCCAATTACGCACAAGTCATTCTAATTTTACAAGAAAGGTTTGGCCAAAAGCAAGTCGTTGTAAATGCTCATATTGAAGCATTGTTGGCCGTTCCCGTTGCTCCGAATTCCATAAAGACTGCGTCAAACTTTTGACGAGGCGGAAAAGTATATTGTG
The DNA here is from genome assembly GCA_030248245.1 of Trissonchulus sp. WLG1_4. Classification (NCBI taxonomy): domain Eukaryota; kingdom Metazoa; phylum Nematoda; class Enoplea; order Enoplida; family Ironidae; genus Trissonchulus; species Trissonchulus sp. WLG1_4. Next base: position 930 of record JASANF010013435.1, read on the forward strand.
TGCTTGGAAGCCCTTGGAGTTACGGCGGACACTTACGGCATTATGATGGCCCCCATCCGATCTTAGCAAAATCCCCCCAGACGTTCGTTTAGTACTGTCTCATTTGCATTTGGAGTCAGTATGGGAGCTAACACGGCTGCGAGAACAGCTGCGAATGGAGATTGAAGCTCGAGAGCGCAGCCAGATTACAGACACGAAACTACAAAGAGAACCTATTCGTGAACAATCAAGACCGGCTGCAAGCTCCTTAGTAGCTACAGCAAAACAACAAGCGTGCGTTTTCTGCTCTGGTCGTCACATCTCTACGTCCTGCTCGTCTGCCAATTGACGCTCGATGGGATAAAGCAAAGAGTAACAAGTTGTGTTTCATGTGCCTCCGAGACAACCACGTATCCCAGCGTTGCCGTTTTAGAAAGAAATGTACTGGTTGCGGACGCATGCATCACATCAGCCTCTGCTACGGTCCATCATCCGATCGATCGTCACAAAGGGTGTTCGAAAAAGAATTTGTTGCCGAAAAACCAAGTCAAGCTAGCGGTCTGAACGCCCAAGCAAACAATTTTCAACCACGAAATTGTCCGGCGATTCTGAGTGCTAAAGATTCAGTGCTTATGCAGACTGCCATGGTTCCTATATCAGGTACGAGTGAATATGTTCGAGTCTTGTTTGACTGTGGCAGTGAGCGGTCATTTATGTGCCAAGCCCTTGCTGATCGCCTAGGCTTAAAAGAGGTTGATACAGAAACATTGGCAATTGCAGTTTTTAGTTCCAGCGGCTCTCGTCCGCAGCAATACAAAGTAGTTAATTTGAACTTGTGTTGTGCTGATAAATCTTCGTTTTCTGTGTCAGTGGTCGTCGTGCCTTCAATTACTGCACCACTACGTCGCACCCGCCTTCGTCCGGAAGATTTGTCGTTTTTGAAGAATATGCACCTTGCTGATCCTCCAAAGCATTTGCTGAGACTATGTGCATCGACGTCTTGATTGGTTTAGACTACTACTGGGACATTGTTGGGAAATTGCCAAGTGGTCCAACCGCAGTTAGCAGCAGGTTTGGTTGGTTGGTGTCAGGCGTGATGACTGGAAATGATACCGTACTGATGCGCCGATCCAAAGAGAAAAACTGTCGTAGTTTGCTCATTTGTTTGGGATCTGCTGACGATACGGACCAGCTACAAAGGTTTTGGGAGCTGGAATCTTTGGGGATTAGGGATTCAAAAGAATGCCACGAGTCCCAAGTTTTGGACCAATTTGAAGATTCAGTGTTTTTTGCAAAGGGTCGCTACCAAGTCAGATTTCCTTGGAAAACTGACATATCTTGCCTTGGTGACAACAGAAATTTAGCTCTCAATCGCTTTTCAAAACTGATGAATCGACTAGATAATGATCCTACGTTGATGGAGGAATATAGTAAAATTATAGCAGATCAGCTGAATAAGCAGTTTGTTCAGCCAGTTGTGGATGAAACCAAGTCCATGGGTGTAGTTCACTATATCGCACATCATCCGGTAGTTCGCAACGATAGCCAGACGACGAAGGTTCGTATAGTTTATGATGCGTCTGCTAGAGTTGACCGTCACAGTCCGAGCTTAAATGATTGTTTGCACGCTGCACCGGACATGATTGGCGATTTATTTGCGATACTCCTACGGTTTCGGTTGGGTAAAGTTGCTCTGTCATCAGACATCGAAAAGGCTTTCCTCCAGGTCGGGCTACAGGAGATCAATCGCGACTGTACTAGATTTTTTTGGTTTGATCCTGCAAGTCAGAATTGTGATTACAAAGTGAAAGTTCTCCGATTCGCTAGAGTTCCGTTTGGTGTTATAAGTAGTCCATTTTTGTTGAACGCGACGTTGCAACATCATTTGAGCTCGTACGAAAATGAATCGATACCTGAACTGATCAAAAGGTCGCTGTATGTTGACAATGTCATAGTCAGCGTTAAGAATGGCGTAGAAGGTATGGAGTTCTACAAAACAGGAAAAGATGTTTTGAGGAATGCTGGAATGAACTTGCGAGAGTAGTCCACAAATTCTGCTGAAGTCCTACAGTTGATTCCAAAGGAAGACAGGGCAAACGGCAATATAATCAAAGTCCTGGGCCTTCTCTGGGATACGGAATCAGACACTTTACATATTCAACAGCCTAAACCGTTGGAAAAAAGTACTAAGGTTTCTAAAAGATCCGTCCTTCAGTTAATTGCGAGTATTTTTGATCCACTTGGACTCGTATCTCCAGTGACAATAAGTGGAAAATTGTTGATGCAGTCACTGTGGAAGTTGAAAGTGGGTTGGGACACCGAGTTGCCAGATACACTTCGAATGGAATAGAATAGTTTTTCGGCTGAACTTAAAGAAATAACAAAGATAGTTCGTCCAAGATGTCTTAATCTGTTGGAGGCTGAAAAAATTCAAATTCACGCCTTCGCTGATGCTTCACCTCGCGCATATGCAGCTGTTGTGTATGCTCGTGCTCGCACCTCAGCTGGAATCCATACGGCTCTGCTGTGTTCCAAAACTCGGGTAGCCCCAATTAATGAGCAGACGCTGCCAAAGCTCGAATTGTTAGCAGTGTTGATAGCTGTTCGCTTAACCTGCCATGTTCAACAAAATCTGCCGATGCCAGTCCCCAAGACTTTCGTTTGGTCAGATTCTCAGATTGTATTGTCGTGGATCAAAAGTACGAAGCCTTTGAATCAGTTTGTCACAAATCGTTTATCTGAAATTCGAAAATTAGAGGCTGTTTTCAACTACGCACCGTCAAAGGAAAATCCAGCTGACCTCCCATCACGAGGTATTACGGTTCGCGCGCTTCAATCCAGTGAAATGTGGTGGCAAGGTCCTAAATGGCTGCGGCTTGAAGTTGATTCGTGGCCAAAAGAAGCTGCACAGAAGCTGGTGGAAGAACAATTTTGCAAGTGGGATCACGCTCTGGTGATCAGTTCAGAAATTATGGGTTTGCGCTGTGAAAACTTTAGCTGTCTATCAAGACTTATTCGCGTCACAGCATGGTGTTCAAGGTTCATTTCGCGGCTGAAAGGCAGTTTAACTGCTCCAAGCTATCTAACTACGACTGAAATTCAAAAGGCAAGAGAGCGATGGGATCAGAGAGCACAAAAGGATTCGTTTTATAGCGAAATTGCCAACCTCCGTTCGGGCAAAAGAAGTCCATTAATCAAAAAACTGGATTTGTTTTTCGATTCTAAAGGTGCAATACGATGTCGTGGACGCCTGGAACATACTTGTCTGGAATTGGTAACTAAGTTCCCGAAGTTGTTGCCGAAAAATCACCCTTATACAGTACTAGTTATTAAAGATGCTCATGCAAGGAGTCTACACCAAGGTGTTCGACACACAATTTCTATTATTCGAAAGAGTTACTGGATCCCCCAGGGGAGGCAAGCCGTTCGCACAATTTTGAAGTCGTGTCTAATTTGCCGAAGATGGGAAGGCAAACCTTATTCATCTCCTCGACCACCTCCACTTCCCGCTGACCGCGTGATCGAAAGTATGCCTTTCGAGTGCACGGGTGTTGATTTTGCTGGACCTTTATATGTTCGCGATGGGGGTAATGTCTGGATATGTTTATTCACGTGTGGCGTAACTCGAGCAATTCACCTTGAGCTTGCCCGTGATTTGACAACTCACGAATTCTTACTGTGTTTTAGACGTTTCGTAGCACGTCGAGGAACTCCTCGGCGTGTAATTAGTGACAATGCGAAAACGTTTAAATTGGCCAACAAAGTAATTAACAATGTCTGGTTAGACGTAGTCGCTGAACCCGATGTCCAAGACTACATATCAAATCTCGGAGTCAATTGGACGTTTAATGTCGAACGTGCACCCTGGTGGGGTGGATTCCTTGAACGTATGGTCGCACTTGTGAAAATAACACTTCGCAAGAATTTAGGAAAATCCCACTTCTCTTTTGTGGAACTAGAGACTCAATTGATCGAAATCGAAGCAGTTCTCAATTCTCGGCCCCTAACCTTTGTCTACTCTTCGTTTGAAGACGGTCAGCCGTTGACACCAAATGACCTTTGTGGTATGAATTCTTTTCCGGGATTTCCAAGTGTGCAAGAAGAAGATGGTACTACATTTGTGCCTGCTGGAGAAAGCTGTGCGCTTCGACTTCAAAAAAGAATTCAGCATCATCAACATGTACTCGACAGATTCTGCAGTTCTTGGAAACACGAATATCTCACGCAACTGAGAGAATTTAGATCGAGTAATAAGACATTGGCAAACATGAATGAACAACAAGTTCCGTCGACAGGTGATACAGTGCTGATAAAAGACAATTTACCCAGGGCGCAATGGAAAATCGGTATAATTCACAAGCTGTTAATCGGAAAAGATGGAAAAGTGCGCGCTGTTGTTGTCAAGACTGGAAAAAAGCAGTTGAATCGCCCTATCCAGCTACTGTACCCAATGGAGATACCTGTCTGTAAAACTAACCATTTGGACAATAAAGTAGAAATGTTGGCAAAGAAAGAGACCGCTTCAAGCAAGAAAGAAACTGTCAATTCTTACAAGCCCAAAAGAAATGTTTCTAAACGTCAAAGTGCCCTAAAGGCTTTGGAAAAAATTACCTCGTCAAACTCGCCGGCGGGAATGTCATGAATTCAATGTATAAAAAATATGAAAAAAACGAGGTTATGGACAGCTCACTAGAAATTGTACTTAGTATAGTAAAGTTTGATCGTACGATGTCGAGTGTTATATATAAGACCAAAGTTACCTATATTCGAAATGTGTTAGGAAGTTGAACTTTGCAAAGAACCAGAAAAAGACACTCCCCTTCTAGTGTTCATTAACACTAGAAAATCGACCTAACCACTTTAACGTAGGAATCCGAGATTCCGAATATAGTATATATGCGGCCCCTGAGGGGGCCGCGTAAAAACAATTAGTTACCTATCGCCTGGAACGACAAACAAAAATATAGTAGCAAACAAAGTTCTTCAAATAAAATGAGTTACCTATTTTGCAAATGTAAGATTCACAAGAATTTTCTACTTCTTAAAAAACACAAAAAATTGAGTTTTTGAGAGGTAAATAAGCCTAAAAATTTTAAAGTAATAGCAAAATTTGCTCAAATATTGCCGTCTAAATTTTTAATAACTGTGCCAAATTTGGGGAAATATGGCATACCCCACACCTCAATCCCCCATTTTTGTGTCCACGTTGTGAAGTTAATTTACAACTCCGCAAGTTAAGTTTTTTTAAATACAAACGGATAATGTCGTTTATTTCTAGCATTCAACTTTGGCACTCACACAGTTGCTGTGCTATTATTTTAGGGTGAAGTACACAAATTCTCAATTTTAAGCGCTTATAAGTCCAAAACGGTATGTCTTAATGTTCAATCAGTTGACTCTGTTTAATTCCCAATTATCTCTTTATTGAATAGCAGTTTAGTGTCAGAATGAGCCTAAAGAGAAAGAGACGTTGGGCATAAAAGACATATGTACTTTTATAGAAGAGCGAAACACTATTATCAAGAGTACAGAATAGGGAAGAGTATGACACTCTTTCCTATTCTAGCAAATCGGCCCGGACGATTCTTTGGCCGAAATAGCCGTTGTACGCATTGATTCCAAGGGGGGATCCACACCCACCTCAAATCAGGGAAGAGTCGCTTTGAGAAGGGGTACCCTGCCTCGTTTCAGCAAACCAACAGCATCAACTCTGTGGTGAGCTGGTAGTGTGCTGATACGAAAGGGGTACTCCCCCTCTGAAATTAGGTCGTAGTGGTGGCAACCTAGTTTTTGTCAAAACTAGGTAAAGTAAAGTAAAATTTTACAAAACTAGGTAAACTAGGTGAAAGTACCTAGGTTTTACCGAGTTTTGTGAAAAAACTAGGTAGTACTTTGCCAAATCTAGGTAGTACCAATTTTTTTAAATTGACGATATCATCAATTAACCGTTACTATGCAAGTTATCAGACATATTCTGTTCCATTACCTAGTAATTGAAGCTTAAGGGTATGGCTATAACCACTTTTTGACTAATTATGTAACTGATAAGTACTAACATTTAACTGATTTTAAGTCCAGTTACATTGGAATTTTTTTGACCGGTTTGCATCCACAATCTCAATTTATTTTAGATTTTTTGCACCGACATGAAACATTTTGTATCTATATTTTTCGCCTTTATAACAAATTTATACTTCTAACAAAACCTCGGTCCGTATTTTTACACTATCACTAAAGTTAGGGTTGCTGTTTTGCAAAATGACTGATTAAGCTACAAAAAGCGTAAAAGTGTGTATTTTAAACGTTAGCTACAAAATTGTGTGTGGCCCCAGGACCTACCGTAAAATATGCAACACACTGCTATAAAGTTTATTTATGTAAATTCTTGCCACAAAGACAGTTAAAATACCACTAAACTTCAAGATACCTGCTAAGCTGCCTTAAATTGTAGTGCTAATTTAATTGTTTTTAGCACGATATAAAACTGGACTTTTTACAAAACAACTTTGCAGCAATGTAATTTTGTCAGCCAACATTCACTGTAAGTATGAATCCACCCCTAATGTGGAACGATCTTAGCGCATCCAAATTTTTCTGTCGTGGAATATTGTCACTCTGTTCCAAAACAGTATTTTCGCACGCAGTAGTAACAAACCATACATGTAGGGGCATGTTCTGACGTTTTGAGAAATTAAACTCACAACATCGCACAAATTCTAATTTTGGCCTAAAAATTGGAATATTTTTGCAAAATTGGGATGTTTCGCAATTTTTTTACTTTTTGCTAATTTTTTAGAAGCATTTTACAGTAATTTGTCGCAAATTTTGAAGTTTCGGATACCTGTTTTCACACGGGTCACCAACCAAGGAGGCAGGGCTTGTCCCGATGGGTCAAATATGAGAAGGGCCTGTTCCGTAATCTCAAATTTGAGGGGGCTTGCCCTCCCCAGGCCCCCCTCACGATGTACATATGTGGTAACAATCAAATAATTTTATTTCGATTCAATTTTATTTGCACAGCAACTTGTTTTAGATACATTTCTGAAGCTGTTCTCAGCGATTTGAAACGAAATCATGAAACTTTACTTTATTACAGTTCACTGGTTAGTTGCAGTACTTGCAACAAAAAAGACACTCACGTCCAGAATACTTAACCCAGCAGCAAGTCCACCAGAAAATATGCCAATGGAAAATAAATTTACGGAGAAAGGAGAGAAGCTCAGTGAAGGTGACATTATTTTAACTAAAAACCGCGACTCATACAGAAATGCCATCCAGGACGTAAATTTGAAATGGCCAAAACAAGGCTCCCAGGTTGTTGTACCTTATACTATCGATCCTAGCATCAGTGTCGCGGGTATAAGAGGCATTCAAAGTGCCGTACAAGATTTCAATAGATACACTTGCATCCGCTGGGTCCCTAGAACCAATCACAGAAATTATGTGCGATTTTTTGCCGGGAATGGCTGTTATTCTTATATTGGCTCGAAAAAACAACCAGCGCAGCCTATCTCTATCGGGGCTGGCTGTGAATTTAAGGGAATCGTGATCCATGAAATGATGCACTGTTTGGGTTTCGACCACGAACAGTCGCGACCTGACCGTGACGCATACGTCACAGTTCTTTGGCAAAACGTACAATCGGACATGATCCAAAGCTTTCAAAAATGTATTGACTGTACCACACAGGGATTGCCTTATGATTATGGTAGCGTTATGCACTTTGGAAATAACTATTTCACGAAGAACGGTCAACTTACGCTTGTGCCTAGACGAACGGGGACAGTAATTGGTCAACGCAAAGGGCTTAGTAATCTGGATGTTCAAAAAGTTAATTGGTTGTATCAGTGTTAGATGCTCATTAGGGATGGAAGTGTCGATTTTTTTCCGAGACGGAGACCGAGACCACGAAACCAAGACTACCGAGACCGAGACCGAGACTGGGCTAGTCTCGGGTTTTGACCGACACCGAGACCGAGACTTCCATCCCTAATGCTCATGTTTTGCCTAGTGCCTAATAATGCATATTTAGCAATACAACTATTTATTTTAATTTCTGTGAATTTTATGTTATGACATAAGCACTTGCTGGAAGCACAATAACGGGGTAACCTATATTATTTACGGTCACTTGAAACTTCAGTAGGACATTATGAGCAAACGGACATAGTGCACACGCCACACGGACAAAGCAAATTTTGTCCTTTTTCATTCTGGGCAACCTTTCTTTTTCATTCTGGACATTTTCTTTTTAGGGCAAATGGGTTTTAAGATATACGTTTATACGATAATATGGGCATTCATATGAGCGTTAGCTACTTATGGGCATGCATGAGGGTCTTATGCAACCAAGTCTCGAGGACTTTTATCTTCTGATCGTAGCAATTTGGAAATAGTAGCCGTTTTCCTAAATTTTCCCAAATTTTGGGACCCTCTCGCCGGACCCTCGACTTGGACAAAGGGGTATTCTTCCCCCCCTCCCCTTCATACATGTCCAATAGTGTAAAGTCCAAGTAAATGTCAATGTCCATGTCCAAGTAAAAGTGTAGTTCAATAATGTATGTCTATTTGACCCGTATGCTAATTTGCTCTACTGAAACAGTGCGTTTTGGTTCCAATGAATGGAGGTAGACTAAATAGATAAAATTATGAATCAAGCATTGGCTCATCCGTTTGTTTCAACGTCCGAGCACGGAGCTGGTGTATAAATTGATTCTTGAAGACAAAACTATAGAAACAATAATGATAAAAACCAGTATCGACCTATTGTATCGTGATTTTTACGAAGGAAAACAAAATACAGCAATAAGTAAGCATTCGTTCATACCCATTATTTGTGTAGAAGTATTACTGAGGGGGCACTGAGGCTTGACTCATTTCATACTGACAATCAAAATCTATGTCCGCTCATCCGGCAAAATTCAAAACCACCAGGCCACAGATAGTACTTAAGATCAAAATGTGGCATGATATTTCGTGATCTGCCTGTGGAAGAATGTACAGACGTACGGCTGTAAGCGATTATGTAAATGTACGAGTTTTTAAGAATTGTTCTTGTTCAGAGCATAGCAGAAAATACTTTACGCATTTCTTTTTTAGCCAAATAAAAAATGTAAATATCTTGAAAAGCATATTGTTTGACCTTAAATGTTGCAAGGAGTGATATGGAAACTGTATCATTGTTTGGGACCAGAAAAAAATTAAACATATTTTGATTTTGAGTTTTTGGTTTTAATCTTTGAAGTTTTGTCGGTTCGGTTCATTTATAATTCTGGAAGAGGCAATATTTAAAAAACCACTCACGCACTGTATGTCGCAAACTCAAAGCGTTGCTCATGTAACGGTCATATTCATCAAATCGAATCATTATATTTTAAAATGCATTAGGACCCACGGTGTTAATAATCAAAAAAAGCAAAACGAAATGTTAAAATAAAGTACATAAAAAAATCAAAGCAGTACATGTCATCAAATATGCGAAAGTCACAATATATAAAAGAAGTATATAACAAAAAAGACTGAAATTATCCAATAGAACTTAAAAAACAGGAAATAAAATGAACATAGAACAGAAATTAAAACAAAACAAATAGTTACTAATATTCCGAATCAAGTTATTATTATTGCATGAATTAATTATAATTCCACGTTAAAGTGTTAATGGTAACATTTGGAGCATTTGCATTTGTAACAGCTGCATAATTATTTACGGTGATAGTTGCCTTTTCAGTGTTTTTGTGATTTGTGTAAACTTTGCACGTGCGTCCAGTAACTAGTTCCTTTCCTGTGCATGAGTAAGGGCAAATCTCGTTACTGAGGCAAGAAGCCTCAGTGGTTTTGTATTTCTTTTGTTCGTCTAACCCCAACTAAGCCTAAAACTAAGCTTGAGCCCAAATTTAGTCAAAAAAACCCTGGCCTTTCTTTAACACTTGCGTATTCACAGGAAATAGACAAAAATAAAACTTTGCGCCCACAGAACTCAAGTTACGAATGATGGGTAATTCTTCCGTATAGGCACACCCTGCACTGACCGAGAGTGAGTGAGTATGCATCATCTTCCGTATAGAAACACCCAGTTTAAACTCAGCCTGGAAATTTACTTTAAACTAAATTTGCGTCTAGGCCAAAATGCATCATATTCCGTATACGCACACCTCTTGTTTTCATTTAGTTTAAAGGTTTTGAGGTGGTATTTCTTGTTAATTGTTCTTGGTATTGGCGCCAGTAATTAAACAGGTGTCCGAACTTAATGAATGGCCAGAAATGAATGAATAGCCATAAATGGTGCCACCACCACCATAAAGGACCCACCTCGATGGACCTACCCGCCTGCCCGCCAAAAATGGGTATAAAAGGAGGCATAATTTCATTCAACTTTTCGCAATGGCCCAACGCGATCTTACTATTATTGAAGTTGGTTCCATATGCAGCACAGAGAGCCTGGCATCCGAATTCGCCCGTGAGCATGGGCTCATCACGACGTCAACAGCTCTGGTCCAAGTGGACTTTGTTTTCCAGACTCCCAATTGCCATGGGACACCGTACGATGTCATGATCCGAGGAAGACCAGCCATCAGATGCCGGGGCTGTAAGAGATATCGGTCAGCTAGGTCTGGGCCTGCTGTATTGCTAAATCAGCAGCCCCAGCTTGGTTTTGCACCATACTCTTTCTTTGCCCAGCCTACCATCCAGGGAAGATCGGGGACGAAGCTGAAATTAAAGGACGGACTGCTTCTCATTTACTGCTTTTGCAAGCAGCTTGGGTCATCCAAAACCCAGGAACTTTGTGGCTTCTCGTCAGAAACAGTAGCTGATTGGTTCAACTACTGTCGGGAAGTCTGCATCGCTGCGCTGCAGAACGCAGCGCAAATGGGGGGGCCCGGGCAGGTGGTGCAGGCGGATGAGAGTTTTCTTCGGGGAAGGCGGAAGTACAATCGGGGCCGGATGATGGCTGGTAATTCGGTGGGACCGGCACGGCAAAATTACGGAAACAACGTTGTGGGCCCTTGGGTTTTCGGAATGGTTTGTCGGCGCGCGGACGGCACGTAAGATGTGCGGTTGTTTAGCGTGCTCCGGCGCAACCGACAAACCCTCCGACCCATCATCCAGCAACATGTGGCGGCGGGTACTACGATTTGTACCGATGAGTGGCGGGCGTACGGTGGGCGGGACGGCATTGCGGCGTGGGGGCAGTACATGCAGCGGACTGTCAACCACAGCGTGAATTTTGTCGTCGCAGACGGGACGAATACGCAACGTATTGAGACGCATTGGGGCCACCTGAAGACGAAGCTGTTGCGAGACATGCGCGGTGTTCGGGGCCATCTCCTTCCGGGTTACCTGGCGGCGTATTGGTGGTTTGCGCAGCACAAACAGACTCCATTGTTGGACTTTCTGGCCGAAATTCGGCGCCAGTTCCCCCTGGGTTAAACTTGTGTTTATATTGTGATATGTATATAATGTTTTATTTCAGTAAAATTGTATTAAAAAATAAAAAAAAAACTGTAGCGGTAGCCAAAGCCGCCTGATGAGACCGCTGGCAGGGTCGAAACAGTTTAAACTAATTGAAAACAAGGGGTGTGCGTATACGGAATATGATGCATTTTGGCCTAGACGCAAATTTAGTTTAAAGTAAATTTCCAGGCTGAGTTCAAACTGGGTGTTCCTATACGGAAGATGATGCATACTCACTCACTCTCGCTCAGTGCAGGGTGTGCCTATACGGAAGAATTACCCGAATGATGCTTGAGCACGAATTTTTGGCACATTAATGTAAAGTCAAAAAGTATGTATAAAGGTATGTAAATAAAATATAATAATAATAATAAGGTATAATATGTATATAAATATGTCAAAAAGTATAAAGGTATGTAAAGGTCTGTGTGTGCATAACATTACCAGCAAAATGATCAAGGAGGGATTTGGACCATCCATTGCTAGGTTATTTGCGCACTGCTCTAACATTTGAGCTACCGAGCTAATTTGTATCTGTCTTTATTTTGCTTTATATAATCAAGATAAGGTCGATACATAATAAACCGTATGTCCGTCAGCCGTTTAAGGTAGTAGTAACGTTTTCGACAGTTTTGCAGGATTAACACTTGACAACTTACGATTAAATTTCAATCAATAATTTATAGTACGCATATTAATTTAGGAACTATAATTTATTATGAGATAAATGCTTAGCTTGTAAATATTTTGATAAATACCTTGAAACAAACATTTTTAATTTTCACAGAAAATATTTTCCAGCCAGTTACGACAATTTTTCGTAAATTTTATGTTTAGCTAAGCCAAAGTAGTAGCTAGTCAAAACGGCCGTTTATTGAAAAAAATGACACACGGGCATGTCAAAAAGCTTCAATTTAGATGAAAAAACTTATCCTTCCGCGTTTCGCTTTTTGAGATTACGTCACATTTATGTAACATTTCTTTTTATTCCGCCTGAAGGCGGAATTATTGGAATCGTATGGTATTATGAAATGCGTGTAAAACACTTTTGTACGTAATGTATGGCCATGTTTTGCACTGTGCTAGCTTACAGAAGCCAGCGTGATGCAACCGTGGGGGCAGGAGCGCGATGAACCAAGTAGATGAGCAAAACTTTTCGTAAGCAAGCTAAAATTTATCAATTTAATGTCGAAAACTTAAGTTGAACAATATTTCAACAAGTCACCCGTTTGTTTTCTAATTATTGGAATTTACTATCCGTGCCCCCCCTTCCTGCAAAAATTATTTTGTCTTGCAGCTGTCTGATTGGCTGTTGGCATTTAGCCACAGCCAATCAGCGTCTAATGTTAAATGATAGAAGAGCGTTCGAAACTTCGACAATTTATGTAAAAATAAAACGACAGCTTCTTTGCTGTACGTATTTATTTTGCATAGAACTTATACACTATACCTAAACAGCACTGGTTTTATTTTAAGGTAACAATTTTTGAAAATGAAAATTACAATTAATGCCACTGTTGCATCTGTGGCTTATTTTAATTGCGCTATCGTGGAAGTAGAGTAGCGTGGTGGTCAGTGCCGTGGCCTGGTAAACCATAGGTAGGTGGTTCGATTATTAGTATGATATCTGCGTTTCAAGATTTTTTCTTTTTGGCCATTTCATTTTTGCTAACTAACTACCTAGTACCTATCAATCTAACTCTCTGCGACGGAATTTTACTCCTTTTAGGAGTCTTCTTGTTGAACTAAAGTACATTACACAAAAGTCCGCAAAACGTGACAACTACAAGAAGGATTTTGTTCAAAATTTGGAATAAATTGGCACACATATGTGTTTGCTTTATACTAAAATTAAAAAAAAATTGTTTGTTTAAATTTTGCGTTACATCAATTTCAATCACAGAAATTTGTAAAAATGTACTTCCGTGGACTAAATCTGAAGTTTCGATGTTGCAATCTTTTCATGCAAAAATTCACGAAATTTGACAATTTTGACAGTGTCTGCTGGCTAGCTTGTTACAGATTTAAGCTTGATAATGTGCATAAGTGTAGTTTCAGTCAGGTTCTTTAACATGAAAAAGACAGCTATTAAATTTATTGAGTCAATCAAAAGTTATAGCACGTTATAAAAACTGTCGAAAACGTAACTACCACCTTAATTCAGTCCGTTTAAAGTCGCTGTTTTTGTATTTTTGAGGTCGGTCTCTCAGCACTAAAAACAGTGGACTGAGCTTCATCTGTCAAAATAATTAAATAATCACGCCACTATGAGAGTCAAAAATAAGTTTCAGGTAAAAATTAACACCGGACTCGTGTTCAGGAGCCAAAATTTTCCCCAACGTCCCCTTATAGCACTTCAGCACGTTAACTCCTTTAATGAACGAGTTTGAGCGTTTAAATGTTTAAACGGTTAAGCAAGTAAGCGTTTAAACGCGTAGTGTCATTGTCATTGTCATTGTTATCATTCTTTGCAATTAACTTATCGAGCAGATTAGGTAGTGCAATTTGATGACTCAAAAATATCGGGGTAAGGAGTATTGGGTTCCTTGGGAGTGTTTTCAGAAAGTCATAGTTTACGTAAAATAGCAGTCTGGTTGATATTGAGCTTCAGTTTTTGAATATATTCTTCAAGTAAACACAGGAGTATAGATAGACTTGGACTTGATGCCGTCATTATTTAAATTGTCAAAACTCTGTTGAATAACGCCAGCGTCTGATAGATAGCTGAAAAAAATCGCTTAATGGTGCAATCAATGGGGACGAGGTTCTGGGACTTTGTCGAGGATTGGCGCTGCAACGCCGGCGACTGGGCACGCACAGTTAAGAAGAAAAGAAACTAAAAAACTTCACTCTGCGCAGTGCAGTCAGCACATATATAAATATACAGTAATGACTCTTCACATGTCAGTACTCAGTGGTCAGTACATGCTGCAATCACAATCCCGCTGAATAAACAGCTTTGTGTTTAACATAAACCAGTCCATAAAACGGAAAACGTTTAAACGATTATATATGTAGGCGTTTAAACGTTTAAACTGTTAACCGCAATTAAACGTTTATACACGGTTAAACGTTTAAACGTTTAAACGTTTAAACGCGTTTAAAAGTTTAAACGGACTAAACGTAAAAACGGTTCAAAAACGGCGTTTAAACATTTAAACATGTTTAAACGTGCCGATGCCTAGGACGAACTCAAACTTAAACTTAAATGAATGAGGGTATAGATTCAAATCCTTATTGTGACAATATAACTTGAGCCTCACATAACGTGAACAAAATTTTTTGCTCATCAGTTCACTCTTCATGAAAACATTCTTAATTTTTCTTGCTGCGCCACAGCGCTGCAGGCTTCTTTAGAATGAGTCTGCGCGATGGCAATGTGTACTTAGGTGAGAGTTGTGTGCGCGTGTTTGTTTGTCTTGACATATGCGATATGCGAGTCTGCGTGTGCATGAATGTGAGTGCAAATACCGTCTGTTTTGAAGCTGTGTTCTTTCATCGTGGTTTGCGTTGTATTATCTGTATTACATACGTACATAGTATTGCAATTAATAAAGTTCATTTGCATATTGATAAAAGTCCACCAGTCATAGTTACGGATTACAGTTTTGGATCTCACACTGTTTGCATTCACGCACGGTTTTGTAGTCATTTTGTCTCACACTGATTATGTTTACACTCAGCCTTCTCGGTCATTCTTGCACTTTTTGTTCAACATTGTTCACATCCACAGTTCACACGTCTCGCATTATTTGCACAGATTCCAAATTAAAACTTTTCAGGCTGTTTTTTAGCATAATATTTACTCAGCAATAGGCAGTAATATGCACAATTTTCCAAACCAACCCGCAACTACGAAAAATGTAGACTTTGAATACACTGTTATGGCAAGCATGGTATTGCCAGCAACGGTAACAACAAAATAACAGCATCCCATCAATTTTATTAATGTTCACGGAGCATTTTCACGCAACTGAGAAAACTGCTGCGCTGTCAAAATCAGGATTAAGATTAATTTTTAAATTCAATAAAGGGGCTGCACATTCACAAAACGAATCCCATAACTGTCAACCGGATATAAAATTTTGTTTTGTGATGACTATTTTCTGCGCAGTTGGTTTTTGATCACGGAGTGATAATATAGGTTTGATATTTCCATGCCCATTTTGCGTTGAGCTTTGCTTGTTACGATAAATAAAGACGACAAGCAGGTTACTTTTTCAGCAGTCTTCACAATACTGCATGTGCGAAACATGTCACGTCAAACAACAACACAGGTCATTCGTAATTAATTTATACAAAGAATTTGTAAGGAATCAGTAAATTCTGCCCTTACAATTGTTTTATTTGTAAGATTTGTAAAATTGAGCAACAAAATGCATTGAATTTAACAAAAAAATTGTAAAAGAAATTGTAAAATTGGATAGTGTGGGGAAAAATATGACATAGATCGACTGGGGGAGGTTTTTGGTTGGCAAGGGAATGAAGGGCATGAAATATTGAGTATGCTCGTCGCATTTTGCAAACAATTCGACCCACTTTGCTCGTTTAATCGTTAAAAATAAAAAAATGCTCTGTGTTGTTAAAATTCACTTTTTTACGTTTTTTAGTAGAGCATATAATTAATCGAAATAGTTTTTCTTCAGAAACCCCTATTTGAAAATTTATGTTTTTTTACAATATGCCCCGTTAAGCGTATAGCGCCGATTTTGCTTTTTCAGGATTCCAACTGCAGAAAACAATTTTTGCAAATTTTTTGATCAAGAAAAATATATATTGTTAATAAAAAAATAGTAATTTCAATAAATCAATAAGGGATTTATAAATATCAAATGGAAACGCCAAAACTAAACGCTTAAAATCTGCTAAACGCTAAGTTTAGCACAACAATAATTTCTAAGCGTTTATTTTGTGAAAAGCATTTCAGTCAAAATAAGCGCTAACACTTAGCAAACGCTTAGCATGTTAGTTATATGCAGCACGTTAGTATGTGAATTCGGGCCATTGCATTTCGTCAAATCGCGATAATCAGGGCTATGGTAGTAACAAGTAGCAGTTTCATGCAAATTTTTTTAGTAATTTTCAGCTGTTGATAGTCAGTACTTTCACTAAGTTTGTCCCTGCCGCTTAAAATTGTCAAGAACTTGATAGTACTGTTCAAAAATGTTTCAAAATCTCAATTCGACGAATACTCTCCGTCTCCCTCGCCCAGAACCGCACATGGACCCTTACATTCATTGAATTATATAGGTTTTGAATTCCAAGATAATGTCAATCAATGGCAATCATTGACAGCGATCACTCGATTTATTATTACTTATTTATTATCATTCGATTTTTTTTATTACTTCATTCATTAGTTAATAATTCATTTCATTAGTAATAATTATTTCACAAAACTATTTAATTCGTTGTTGATTTTATGCCAGACGTCATGTCGCCCCTTCTTTGACTGAAATTTAAGCCAGAAATTTATGTTTTGGATTAGATACTGGAAATGTTTTGTTAAAAAAAATGACAACACCGCAACACCACATTGAAATTATGGCCAAGGGGGCATCATAAGCTTAAAACTTCAGAATCCTACCTCATTTATTACTAAACATGAAAATTGCATTAACAGCAATATATACATAACTTATACAATAATAAAATTAAAATTAATAAAATTGTATTACGGTTTTATCCAACTGGAGTCAACTTTTAAAAAATAAGCACCCGACAAACAAAAACTGTAAGGGGGCGCTCCGGGAACCGGGGGTTACATCAAAAATTGGCGAAAAACTTGGCAAATGTCAAACTTTACTATACATATATGTAGTATGGCACAAAAGAACACTGGAGGCAAAATTTCAAATCACGTGATCATTTCACGTGACTCCCAGAGCACCAAACGTGAGTGAATTTTCGGCAAACGATAACTCTGCTTATACTTCGCGTATAGTCAAACTTTATATACCAAAATGTAGCGTATGTGCTTCTCTAGTTAAACATTATTTTGGTTTTTAACATTTATGTCGGATTTGAATAAAAAATGTCATTATGTGTTTTCGAAGTCGAACTCTGAGCAATAAAATTCATATAAAAAAATTTCTAAACTTTATTTAAAAAAACTAAAAAATCGTTCAACTGCGCAGAGCCTAAGACTATAATTGTGCAAAAATTTGTAGAAAAATATCTTACCAGCATTTTATAATCGAATGCCGAAAAATTGGTTTTGTATTCACACAGCCTATATTTTAGTCTGCTGCTTCTGAAAATGGTTTCTTGTGCAATTTTTTTGCACAGAACGCAATAAAATTGTTTTAATTTTTCATTACGTTTAATAAAATCTACGTATCGTCTGTTTACAAAACCTCAAAAAGCGTTGATGCACTGGCTTACTTGCTGAATTTGTGTAAAAGTCGAATAAAATCAGTAAATTGTCCAATTTTTTCCAAATTTTTTGCTATGGAGGTATGCACGTCAAAACATCAGAAATAGTGTTTTGGGCAACTTTCCTTCAAGAATGATAGGTCATTTTGGCTGTTTTTAAAAAATACGGCCCAAATCCTTGATTCCCGGAGCGACCCCTTAAGGTGGTACTAACGAATGTGCAGTTTTTTCAAACTTTTGAAAAAATTTAGTTGATTCAAACGACATTTTCTCGAGAATAAAGTCAGCAATGAATTAATTTGTATTCTTATAACGACGAATGAAGTTAGCGGGATCATGTGAAAATTTTTTAGGAGCAAGCCAAGCCAACAAGCCAAACTACACAACAGGAGAATAGAAATTTAACAGATCTGGCCACTTTTCTAAGCGCATGCAAAACGCATAAACACAAAAATGAACATGGATAAACTTTTGCAAATTTTCTAGAATCAAAATGAAAATTTTTTAAATTGCTTTTGTTTTTGCGTAGATATAGAACCTGAAAGTTGCGTGTGAATAGACACTTTTGACTTTGAAAGCTTATATTTCGTTTAATATTTGACGAATCATGAAATCGTGCATTTTGGGTCTAGATAATTTCTTTTTTAATATTTGTTCCAATTTTCGCATGTTTTTATTGCTTGAACTCTTCAAAAAGTGGCCAGATTTGAAAGTGCTCAAAAAAGCCAAATTGGTCCACTTTTAACACGTGCCATACAAATCATATTTATAGTTGTGCAATGAAACTTTGTGTAAATATAGAAGAAAAGTAGCGCTTTCGAACGGTATAAAGAATGTGCTCTTATGTTAATTATTTATTGAATACCATCCTGTTGAAAAACACTGCACATTCGTTAGTACCACCTTAAGGCCGTGTTTACATTGAGCTTTTTTTCAGCTGCTCGAGCAGCTGAAAAAAGCTGCAGCTTTTTTTCAGCTGCTCGAGCAGCTGAAAAAAGCTGCAGCTTTTTTTCAGCTGCTCGAGCAGCTGGAAAAAAGCTGGAGCAGCTGAAAAAATGCGGATAAGTATGGCGGTTACTATAGACTAGCTGCTCCGTTGTCATGACAACGCTGCAGTTCCAGCTTTTTTCAGCTGCTCCAGCTTTTTTTCGCCGTTTCCGGCTTTTTTGCAGCTGCTCGAGCAGCTGAAAAAAAGCCGGAAATGGCGAAAAAAACTGCAGCTTTTTTTCAGCTGCTCGAGCAGCTGAAAAAAAGCTCAATGTAAACACGGCCTAACACGTAAATCATGCAAATTGCTTGGTGGATAGCTTATGCCAAACAGCAATATAAAGACCTGCCGCCGCTGAGGCGGCGGCAGAAAAAACATTATGGTAGCCAAGCAATATGTAAAAGTATGTGTATGTGCAAAATTTCAGATGTAAATTTAAGTTTTCTTCATGCTGGAGAATTCTACTTTACAAATATGAATTGTTTCATACAGTGTTCATATTGATGTCATTATGCCTACATATTGGCTTCGACTGCAATCACTGCGACACATATTTCGGAGTTGATAGAGGCCCGTATATTCACATACTAACACTAACACTTAAAGTTAGTGTAAACAAAACACTAACTTTAAGTGCTTCTTAGCACTAAATTTAGTGCTGCGAAGCACTTAAAGTTAGGGTTTACACTAACTGTGTTAGTGATGTGAATACGGGCCAGAATGATAGCCCTAGCCCATCGTTTAAAAATGCAGAGCGCAGCCAGGATCTGTTGGGGGGAGGATATTGGAATATTTTTTGGAGTAGAGCACTTTGTCTTTGAGAGAAGTATTTTTGCAATGGAATCGCTATATCCACAATTTTCGGGGTAAATGCAGTTGTGGAGAGGGGGGGACAAGAAAACTCCGGAATTTTCGCTAAAATTTCCCGGTAATTATAAAATTTCCAGGTTTTTATCGAATGGGAAAAATACGGAAATTAAATTTTCCCGATAATTTCCGGGTTTTTTTCGGAAATTTTCTGGACTTTTTCCGGAAAATTTCGGATTTTTTCCGAATAATTTCCGGACTTTTTCCGGGTTTCCGAAAAATTTTTTGGATTTTTCCGGACTATTTCTGGAAACCTTCCGGGGTTTTCCGGATAATTTCCGCTTTTTTCCGAATAATTTCCGGACTTTTTCCAGAAAATTTCCTGACTTTTTGTGGTAAATTTCCGGTTTTTCTCAAGAAAGTTTGGGGACTTTTTTTAGATCGTTATTGGAAAATTTGTGGACTTTTTCACTTTTTCAGATAATTTCCGAGTATTTTCCGTCAAATTACTGGACTTTTTCCGGATAATTTCCGGGTATTTGTGGGATTTTCTTTTGAAAATTTTCGGGTTTATTCCTGGAAAATTTGCAGGAAAGTTTTGTTTTTTTTGGAAAAGCTTCAGTTTTTTTTCAAAAATTTAACTGCTACTTTTTTATTTTTTATTTTTTAAATTTTCGGAGTTTATTTAATGGTTTTCTAGCAATAACTTGCGGTAAATTTCAGGTGTTTTTTTCTGGCAAACATTTAAACAGAAAACTCTTCCAGAGACACAGAAAGTTCTAATTAAGTTTACGAGTTTTCGTAAAATTATATTTTTCAAAATAATATTCGCACATTAGGCATCTTGAGCTTTCAAGACTACTTGAAATGTCATGATTTTATCTGAACAAGTCCAGAAACTTTCCGGAGAAAGTCCGGAAAAAACCCAGAAAAAGTCAAATTATCAAGGAAAAGTCCTATTTTTTGAGTACAGCACCTTGGGGAAGCATTTTTGCTTCAAAAACCCCTATTTCATTTCTTGCATCTTTTGAGATATGATGACCCCCCGCCGTGAGGGACGTTTTCGCATTTTTTCAGAAACCCGTGTTTTCTCCATTCAAAACGTGTTTAACTAGAGTTGGAATAATGTTTAAAATTTTTTAGAATCAAAACAAAGGCACGTTGACCCCGTTCCTTTTGAAAAATTGGCCAAATTGACCAGAGTCTAATTTTTGACCAAATTCAAACTGGGCCTCAATTATTTAGGCTTAGTGTTAGGCTTAGGCACAAGAAAATTGAAATTTTCAGGAAAAAAATACTGCCAGATTAGTCTAGAGAATCCTGCCAGCTAAGCCTAGACGATGCCTTAAAACATCATAACGCACTTTGCTTTAATTTTTGTTTCGTTTCCATACGCATATATTGTTGTTTTCATTCACTTAATAAATTCTTTATTTCTTTCAAAACTATCCACAAACTTTTTAGGTCAAATTTGGTCAATTCGTAACGTATATATATATGTGCAGAAAATTTTACAGAAAAACAACCCGGGAACGTATTGGTTCACTTCACCCTACCTGCGTCAAAATTTTTACGCAATTTTGCGAAACAGTTTGAAAACTTTTCTCAATCGCCTAATTTTTTTCGCAATTGCGAACGTTTTTTGCGCCAAAAAGCCAGGGAACAGTTCCTGGACTTCAACCCACATCCCCCGTGGATGTGCATAGGCAAGTCCGTTTAGTCGCGCCCGTAAGGCACGTTAAACGTTACATCCGTTTTATCTGGAGGTTTTGGAGTGGGATTTTTAAGTATGTATTATATACTTTTAAACTTTTTCATGTGATTAAAATTTACTCCGGTTTTATCAATTCTTGTGTATTTAACAGGAAGGTGAGTTAAAATGGCGACCGCTGAATTATTGATGTCGTATCGGGAAAGGCTAGAGCGCATGGGTCAGGCAGCGATACTGGACTTGTGTACTCAGGCTGAGACTTTCAAAGCAGAAATACGACTGTCATTCAAGAAGAAATTAGGACGGTAGGTCTACATATTTCTGTAAAACATGGTCATAGACAACGGCAATGGTGATTTGAAGGGTTTATTTTATATATAAGCTTTTAATAATAAAACGAAAACAAAAAATGCCCCTCGTTTTTCCAGTTTTCCACCCGTGACTCTTTTTACGCAGATGCAGTGGAAAAACGCGGTTGGGACTCAGAATTGATTGGCTTGATCTCCGTATATATAATATCTAGTATCTACCTACATACATATATGGGGCCAATATATGTAGTATTGCGACAATAGATAGCTTTTGCAGATTTTATTATATCTTTTGTTTTAAATTCACAGCGAGTATGTTTAGTGTTTCATGCAACCCACGATGTGTAAATTGTATATTTGTTCACAATGTGCCCTCTGCCTTAGCTTATCCCCGGGCAAATTGTGTATATATATGAATTTTTGTCTAGTTCATCAACAGTTTTGCTGAAAACACCGAGCATGAAGCAGAGGCGAGCAGCTGCCCGGGCTCGCACGACGAAAGCTCCCAGGAAAGAGTCCAATGCTGATCAAAAGGTGCCGGTCACGTTACTGCTTGTTAGAATCTGGAGTTTTGTAACTTTATTCGAAGGCAAGAGATCCCAAGATGCCTGAATGTCTGTTGAGGTGGGGTGTTTTGAAAGCTTAAGTCTGGTCGTTATTAAATCAGTTTTAGAGCATATATACATGTACACGGCGTCTCGGTCTGGGGGCGGGGCTTGTCCCGATTTTTCGAAATTTTCGGAGGGAGATTGTAGTAGCCTAAAAATTGGAAATTTTTGCGAAATTTGTATATATACTTTTTTAGTAACTTTTTCGCTTTCTACTCTTTTTTCAAGCATTTTACAGCGATCAGGGGCCATCTTGTCCCGGTGTATATATCGAATCGCCCGTCCATGTACATCTGTACTTACTGCTTCTGAGTAT